>CM076572.1:137965234-138099003 GCA_034641835.2 Pinus albicaulis | reverse complement strand
GGAGCCATCCTCTTTCGAGGAAGCTGTGGAGGAACCCGCATGGGTAGATGCCATGATCGAAGAATATGATTCGATCGTCAGAAACAGTGCATGGGAGATTGTCCCAAGACCGGAGGCGAAATCAGTTGTGGGTTCATGATGGATCTACAAAGTGAAGCAGGCGGCTGACGGGAGTGTGGAGAAGTACAAGGAGAGATTTGTCGCCCGTGGCTTCTCGTAGATCGAGGGGATCGATTATGAGGAGACATTTGCACCTGTCGCAAGGTACTCTTCCATACGGACGATCCTATCTCTCTCAGCGCAGATGGGATGGCACATCCATCAGATGGATGTGAAGACTGCGTTCCTCAACAGAGTCATTGAGGAGGAGGTGTACATAGAGCAGCCTAAAGGTTTCGAGATCTTCAGTAGTGAATCGCATGTGTGCCGACTCAAGAGAGCATTGTACGGGCTGAAGCAAGCACCTCATGCTTGGTACACATGGATAGACAGTTATTTCACTAGGCTTGGATTATCCAAGAGTGAGGTGGATCCTAACCTGTACCAGATTGTGGTGGAGGGGAAGCTGTTGATCATTGTACTGTATGTAGATGATATGATTTTGACGGGTGATGAGCTGTTGATACTTTCATGCAAGGAGGATCTTGCTAGAGAGTTCGAGATGAAGGACTTGGGCCTCCTTCATTATTTCCTGGGATTGGAGATTTGGCGTCAGCAAAGGAGACCTGCTTGCTTTCTGTGGCAAGCATGCCCGGAGATAATGAGAGGTTCAACATGCATGGCCGTAAGCCTGTTGATACTCCTCCCGGTGGTTGAGGAAGATCAATGCCACTGGGGCCGAGGTAGGATGCCACCATGTCATTTGGTGGGTTCGCCATATCTTCGTCAATACACGACCCGATATATGCTGTGCTATTAACCCGCGTGTGCCATGGTTGCTTCAGCCAAGCTCTATCTCTGGAAGGTGTGTGCAAGCATGTATTGCGTTATCTCGGCACATCGGATATGGACCGTGGTACGTATTGAGGATGGAGTGAAGCTTCTTCGCTTCACTTGACAGTGTTGTCAAACGAGCCCAACGGACCTAAGAGCATCCTGGAGGTATCTTCGCATTGATCGACAACAGCTTCCCGGTACGCAGTGTGCGATATCCATGGAAATCGCGGGCAGAGGCCGAGTATATGGCAGCAAGTTTGGCTGCATGCGAGGCTATATGGATGAGGAAGATCCTGGTCGGATTGTTCGGTTCACACTTGGATCCTACTGTGATTTATTGTGATAATCAGAGTTGCATCAAGCTCTCAGTTAATCCAGTATTTCATGATAGATCTAAACACATTGACATCCGGTATCATCATATCAGACTCGTGGTTCACGAGGATCATGATGTTTACATATTCCTACGTACGATCAAAGATGCCGACATTTCGACAAAGGCGCTCACCAGGAGCAAATTCGAAGCTCCACAGAGGCAGGATAGGGTTGCAATAACCACATTCACGAGTGGAGCAAGAAAATGCAGCAAGATGATGGAGCCTAGTGAAATGAAGTCGCCTTCACTAGGTGGGCCCGCAGGCTATTTTTGGCGCAAAGTCTATTTTTAGGGTATGTCTATTTTTAGACATATGGAGCATGGTTTGGGAGTTGCACTATGCTATTATTGGAGTATTGGTCATGTTGGTAAAAATATATGGACCTCTATTTTTAGACATTTAGGTCGAAGTCTATTTTTAGACTGCCTGGCTAAAAATAGAAAAGTCAAATATTATTTACCCTTAATAATATTTGGACTATAAACTTCAGTTTATCCTCTTACAACACTTCAGTTTGACTCACGGAAGTGGGGCATGCAGCTGACATATGAATTACGCTATTCCTATGGGTTTGGTTGAGCTCATGCATGATAGACTTCAGTTAGACTCATGTGGCAGAGTTTTGGTGGAGTTAATTGTGGAGTTGATGGAGATGTTGTTCCAGTTAACTAGTTGAACTAGTTGTAATTAGTTTAACTGCTATTACAACTAGAGATGCGTGGTTTGAATTAAATATTATTTAATTCACTAATTATTAACTCATTATTCAACTAAAAGAACACATCAGTTAACTTAGTGCATGTCCAGTTTAGTGGAGACCAGTGGAAGAGGTAGATGAAAGGGTGAGTTTGCTATTAGTTGTGACAGCAGTTGTGCATGGGATTTTCACAAGCATTGGAGGAGATTTCCCATGAGGATTGCGCAGTTGGAGCCAGTGAGATTCTAACTTGGATCTATCATTACACCAACCTTGATTGTGCAATAGAGGTAGGCAATTAGTGGATGAGTTTTGAACCCTTGACTTGTTCAAAACCAAGCTAGTTTGTGTGTAGCTTTTAGAGGCAGTACTGAGTACTTGTGAGGAGTATTGTACTGAGATTGTTACATGTTATCTTCCATCTTAATATACAAAATAGCTAGGGGTTTTCAGCTATAAGCTTTCCCCATACATACTGTGTAATGTGTGTGATCTTTTGATCGCATACCGCTTGTTTCATTTCCGCATGTGTGATGATCTGAGTAGAAGAGATTATGTGTTGCATATGAATTTGAATTAGTGTGTGATCAGGATAATCTCGGTGGATAAATCTTCATTATTCAGCAAATTTCTACAATAACTATTTGAAGGGGCAACCAAGGTCTTTTAGAAGCAACATAACAAATTTATTCTGCTTGAATTGTCCCAACTTCCTCGGGGTAGATAACGTTTAGTCTTCGTAATAAAGGGAAATCCATTGTAGCATGATTCTATGCACATATAAAACAAATTTCAACACTATCAAGAGGACATTCTAATAATACATGTTTCCTCCTACATCTAGGAAAGAAAATAAATAAAGAAAATTTTTAGCTCTTTTCTTGTTTTGTACTCTTAGCATATCAATTTTCTCACTAAGATTTTCAAGAATATCATTTTTAAATCTATCAAGCAAATTACCAAGTGCTTGACTCACCATTTCTGATGAAAATTTACTTACTCTTGACATAACTAGATCTCCTAAACTCCTACTATATTTTGACTTCCCTCTTGAAATATGTTTGCACAATTCACGAATATCTTGAAAACATAACTAAGACATATCTCCTTTACTCATTAATTTAAGAATATCAATCCATTCATACCTTATAGCTTTTAGTAAGAAATTTTCTAATGTATTTAGTCCTAAATCATGCAATTTATCTCTTTTTACATTAGATGTAAATCTCCCTACTAAATATTGAAAGCTTTAATCTTATTTCTAAGTCATTTTAAGATTATTCTCTAAGGTCATGATGTTAGGTCCCTATATTACTAGTATAGTCCCTTATTGTTGTTAGTGTAACCCCCTTATTGTTATTATTGTACCCTTGCAACTCCCATTTTGTTATTATTGTGCCCTTAAATTATTATTGTTAGGTCGGCTAGGATTACATTGTGGCCCACTAGGATTACATTATGGCCACATAGACTCCTATATATAGAAAGGAGGTTTTGTAAATTGAATCATCCAAGAATTGTTCATTTATGTAATGTATTGGAGGTTGCTCCCTCGAAGTGGCTTATTTCTAAGGCGTTGATATCTCTTTTCTTCTATTTTTGGAGCTGGCTACACAACATTTGGTATGAGAGCTTTGGATTCTAGGGTTTCGCTGCTCCAAATAGGTCATTGTGGTAGTTTTGCTATAAATTGTTTTCTACGACGCTTCAGAAGCTGAAATTTTTAGGGTGCGAAGCCAAAATCTTGAGGAACATCATCAAAACATTTCAGAGTTTGGTTCACAATATTTTCAGAGATACGATCTGTGGAAGTTAGGTCTTTTTTCGTGCTCCTAAACAGTCATCGTGGGAATTTGCGTCAGAATTTCTTTTCTACGGAAGGTTCGTAACCAAGTTTTTAGGTGAAGCTTAAATTTTGAGGAAATTATTCAAAAAATTTCAGAGCTTGGTTCGCAATATTTTTGGAGATATGATCTGTGGAAAGTGCTTTTCAGGCTCCTGAATTGCATCTCAAAGAGGTGATCATGGGAAAAGTTCAATAACTCTCTCTCTGGGCATCGGATTGGAGTTCCATAAAAAGTGGTCGCAATTACACAGACTGTAGTTTCTTCGCTATCAATTTCAGAGACAAAGGATGAAACAGTGGTACGTGGCAAGTCGTACAAGTTCGCTCTACTGAACCAGTCCAGAATTAGGTCATTGTGGGAGATTGGACACAACTTTGTCTTGGGGAATCCAAATTAGATCAGACCTGTGGCATTTGAAAGAAGCTTCAGAGGGCTACTACAGGGCTGAATTTCAAATATTGAAGATTTTCAATTACAGAGATAATTCAATTTCAATATCGAGCTCCTCAAAGCAAGTAAAAGGTGTGTATTTTTTTTTCCGAATTGCATAAG
Source organism: Pinus albicaulis (assembly GCA_034641835.2). Taxonomy (NCBI): domain Eukaryota; kingdom Viridiplantae; phylum Streptophyta; class Pinopsida; order Pinales; family Pinaceae; genus Pinus; species Pinus albicaulis. The sequence continues at coordinate 138,094,594 of CM076572.1, read as the reverse complement.
TCTTGTTTGAAGAATCAAGTTGAATTGATTCCAAGGGCATATTGTAGAATATATATCAATATTGGATTCTAAAATGGCCCCTAAAAAGAATTAAACACCCATTAAGCCTTTAGAAGGCTCTACTATGACTCATGAAGACGAAGAATGGCAACATGACATATCAAAATTACAAGAGCAAGTGCAACAAATTTCGCTCTCGCAAAGAACAACAAAAAATGAAATGGAAGTTTTGAATAAAGGCATGGAAACTAAGATGGATGGTTTGAAGAAAGGCGTGGAAGCTAATATGAATGGTTTGGAAGCTAAGATGGATGGCATGGAAGTGGGCATGGAAGCTAAGATGGATGACATGGAAGCGAAGATCGACGAAAAAATGAAAGACAACATGGAAAACATGAAGAAGGATCTAAAAGTAGACATCGAAGGTTTGGAAAAGTTGATACAAGAAATGTTTCCTAATGGTGAAAATTAGTAGAGGAAACTCATGATGAGAACAAAATAAATGTTAATCATGATTTCATAAACTCTACTGTTGGAGGGAAGAACCACCATATTCTAAAAATGGATATGAGGAAGTTTGATGGAAAGGATCCTGTAACATGGATACTACAGATGGAGCAATATTTTGATCTCCATAATGTGCAAAACACACAAAAGGTACGCATTGCAACTTTACATTTAGAACAAAATACATTTGTATGGTATCGATGGCTTTGCTCTCATAAAAAAATTGTCACTTGGTCAATTTGTACGGAGGAAATGATAGCACATTATGAGGATAGAAAGAGCAACACCTTCTTTAGCCAATTGATAAATCTCAAACAAAAGGGTATCGTGGGGCAGCACATTGAGGACTTCCAAAAATTGAATATAAGGGCAACTGATATTCCAGAGGAACACATGATTGATCTCTTCATAGGCACTTTAAAGGATAACATACAACATGAAGTTCATGTTCTGGAACCTGATTCATTGGAGAAGGCATTCAGGTTGGCAAGAAAAGTTGAATGTAAAATTATGGCGACAAGGAAGCCTACCACTCAATTCTATAAACAATGAAGTGTTGCTACGCCTAGCTTTCCACAACCTACAAGGTTGACACCACAAAAATTGGAAGAAAAAAGAGAAAAAGGGCTTTGCTACAGTTGTGATAGAAAATACACTAAAGGTCATAAGTGTGCTGAGAAGAAATTATTTTGCATAGATTGTGAAGAGGAAGAAGAAAATGAACAAGAAGAGGATATACACCTGGAACCAGCCCTAGAAGAGGAATAAATGAATCCGACCATATCGTGTAATGCGCTAGCAGGAATTACCACTCCTAAAACTCTCAAGATACAAGGACAAATCAAGAAGAAAAAGATAATAGTGTTGATCGATTCAGGTAGCACCCATAATTTTATTCATTGTAAGGTAGCCAAGGAATTAAATTGTTTCCTATACCCAGCACCAGAACGTCAAGTGATGGTTGCAAATGGAGGAACTATAAATTGCTATGTAAAATGCCATAATATCAAGCTAACCATGGGGGAATATGTATTGACTAGTCCAATGCTTTCCATTCCTATGGGAGGTGTTGATGTTGTACTAGGAGTACAATGGTTACAATCTTTGGGGATGGTAGCTTTTAATTTTAAAGAACTTTTCTTGAAATTTTTTTCAGAAGGAAAGGAAGTCGAATTACGGGGTATTGAAGGGAAGCTACGAAGGATAATAAGCTCTAATGTCATGACAAAGCTTCTAAAGAAAGAACAACGAGGCGTAATTGCACAATTATGCTCACTAGAAGTTATGACATCAAAATCATCTATTTCTGCAGATCTCCAACAAGTCTTGGACAATCATTCCAAGGTGTTTGAAACTCCCAAAGGACTCCCACCTATTCGTGATCATGATCATGCTATTCATTTGATTCCCAGAAGTGTTCCTCCAAACATCAGGCCTTATAGATATCCTTACTTCCAAAAGAGCGAAATTGAACGTATGATTGCAGAAATGTTAGAGGCGGGTATAATTCAACCTAGTCAAAGTTCTTTCTCTACTCCTATAGTATTGGTACACAAGAAGGATGGATCATGGCGAATGTGTCTGGATTATAGGGAGCTCAATAAGCTCACCATTAAAGATAAATTTCCCATTCCTGTGATTGATGAATTATTGGATGAATTACATGGATAAATTTATTTTACCAAGTTGGATCTTCGTTCAGGATATCATCAAATTAGAATGAAGACTAAAGATATTCCAAAAACAACATTTCGAACTCATGAGGGTCATTATGAATTTTTGGTCATGCCTTTGGCCTTACCAATGCACCTTCTACATTTCAAGGGTTGATGAATTCCATTTTCAAACCCTTCCTTAGAAAATTTGTGCTAGTATTTTTTGATGATATACTAATCTACAGCAGGTCTTCGAAGGATCATGTTGAACATGTTGACAGGGTGCTCAAACTACTGCAGGAGAAACAATTATATGAAAAAACATCCAAATGTTTCTTTGGAGTACAAGAGGTGGAATATCTGGGTCATACTGTATCTCACGAGGGTGTTAAAGTAGACCCTAACAAAATTAAATCCATTAAGGAATGTAAATTCCCCACAACCATAAAGTAGTTGCCATGATTTCTCGGGTTAACAGGGTATTATCGCAAGTTTGTTAAGAATTATGGGAGAATGGAAACACCTCTAACAACATTATTGAAGAAAGATGCATTTTTATGGACTCCTGAAGCAACTAAGGCCTTTGAACATCTTAAAGAGGCAATGTGCCTAGCACCGGTCTTAGCTACGCCAGACTTCACAAAAACATTTATTGTGGAATGTGATGCCTCAGGAAATGGAATTGGTGCAGTTTTAATGCAGGAAGGAAGACCCATTGCTTTTGAAAGTCGTCCAATCAAAGGAAATTATTTACATAAACCTATTTATGAGAAGAAAATGTTAGCAATACTGCATGCACTAAAGAAATGGCAAACTTACCTAATGGGAAGACACTTCAAGGTAAAAACTGATCATGATAGTCTTAAACACTTTTTGGAGCAAAGACTATCTTCAGAAGAGCAGCAAAAATAGGTCACAAAGATGTTGGGTTATGACTTTGAAATAGTATACAAAAAAGGAAAGCTTAATGTTGTTGCAAATGCACTCTCAAGAAAGAATGAAGAGGTGGAAGCATTTCTTTGTGCCATTTCTATTATCCAACCAGATTGGAGAACTGAAGCAAGAGATGAATGGAAAAAGGAAAAATATGTATGGACACTCATTCAAAATTTGCAGCAAGATCCTAGTACATCTGATACATTTAGTTGGAAAAATGATTCCTTATGGTACAAATATCGCTTATATCTTTGTAAGAATTCCCAACTAAAACAAAAGATTCTTCTGAAATTTCACACTTCTCCTTTAGGAGGACACTCAGGATTTTTAAAAACTTACCACAGGGTGAAGAAAGAATTTTTTTGGGATGGCCTTAAATCTGATATTAAAAATTTTGTGGCAAAATGTTTGGTTTTCCAGCAGAATAAAGTGGAAAAAATTAAGACCCCGGGACTTCTACAACCTTTATCCATTCCAAGTCAACGTTGGGAGGAGATTTCAATGGATTTTATCACAGGTTTACCTAAGTCCGAAGGAAAGAGTGTCATCATGGTGGTAGTTGATAGACTTACTAAGTATGCACACTTTTGTGCATTATCTCATCCATTTAAAGCAAGTACAATTGCTACTACATTTATGGACACAATTCAAAAGCTACATGGAAACCCAAGGGTTATTGTGAGCGACAGAGATCCCATTTTTACCGGAAATTTTTGGACGGAGTTATTTTCTTGTTTGGGTACTCAATTAGCTCATAGCTCATCTTATCATCCTCAATCCGATGGTCAAACCGAGATAGTAAATAAATGTTTGGAAGGATATCTTCGTTGTTTTGTATCTGATAAACAAACACAATGGGTCAAGTGGTTACCTCTCGCTGAATGGTGGTATAACACTTCCTTCCATACTGCAGCAAAAATGACCCCATTTATGGCACTTTATGGATATCATCCACCATCGATCACATCATCTTTAAAGGAAAATTTGAAGGTTCAAGCAGTGGAAGATCACGTCGAGCATCAGCAAGAAGTTCTCCAACTCTTAAAGGATAACCTGAATTTGGCACAAAATCGAATGAAACAACAGGCAGATCAACATCGCAGCGAGAGAAGTTTTGACGTAGGAGATTGGGTATTTTTACGGCTACAACCATACAAAAAAATGTCCCTCAAGCAAGCTAAGAAGGATAATAAATTATCACCAAAGTACTATGGTCCTTACAAGGTGTTGCAAAAGATTGGTTCTATGGCATACAAATTGGAGCTTCCTGCTTCTTCGCGAGTACATCCAGTTTTCTATGTTTCATGCTTAAAGAAGGTTATAGGTGAAAATCTTCCAGTTCAAACAGTATTGCCAGAACTTGATGGGGAAGGGAAGATCATATTGGAACCTGAAGCAGTCATAGAAAAAAGAACTCGACAACTACGGAATCGATCAATTTCAGAGTATCTCATCAAGTGGAAGAACTTACCCAATGAAGATTCTACATGGGAGGATGAGAATTTTATACAGAAGCACCCAGAGCTACTCAAGCATTGAGGACAACACTTTTTTGAAGGAGAGTGGCAAGTTAGGTCCCTATATTACTAGTATAGTCCCTTATTGTTGTTAGTGTAACCCCCTTATTGTTATTATTGTACCCTTGTAACCCCCATTTTGTTATTATTGTGCCCTTAAATTATTATTGTTAGGTCGGCTAGGATTACATTGTGGTCCACTAGGATTACATTATGGCCCCATGGACTCCTATATATAGAAAGGAGGTTTTGTAAATTGTATCATCTAAGAATTGTTGATTTATGTAATGTATTGGAGGTTGCCCCCTCGAAGTGGCTTATTTCTAAGGTGTTGATATCTCTTTTCTTCTATTTTTGGAGATAGTTACATAACACATGATGTATGCAATAATCTTTATATTTATCTAAAAAAATTATTTTCATGTCAACCCATGTCATTATAGAATTAATTCCTAAACTCATGAAACATTTGAGAGCCCCATCTTTCAATGTAGTTCAAAACAACTTCAATGTTTGAGCATTAAGTAAATGATCATAGGATCTACATAATACCTCAACCTCAAAGAGAAATATTTCTAGATCCTCAGTTCTCATACCATGAAATTTAGGAAGAATGGATGGAGAAATATTCTTCATAGTGGTAATAGTATTAGTATCTTAAATATAAAATCTCAAAGGATCCTCCTCTTCATGATAATCTCCATCATTTCTTCTTCCTCCTCTTCCACCCCTACCACCTTGAAAACCACCTTGAGGTCTTCTACCTACTCTACCTCCACAAATGATTGGCATTTCCTCTCCATTATGTACTTATCCTTCTCCTTCTAGATGGAGTGTGAAGAAGAAGGTTAAGTGGTCTGTAATGAAATTTTTTGCACGAAAGTCGTGGAGAAGGCTTCAAAAAATTGAAGAGTAGGTTGCATGCTTGGATGAAAAGAGATAAACTCAAAATAACTTAGCTGAAACAAAGGCCATCAAAAGAAAAAGAAGTTCACTTATGTGAACTAGAACAATGACATATCCTTGGTGAAGATGAGGATACAAGAATTGATGAGATCCAAGGATCTATTGATTTTAAAACTAATGAAATGTTTGTGAATGCACATCATGCAAGTATCGTGAAATATTGTGAAATTTCATATCGAAATGATGATTTTATGTCTTAAACATCAAATGAGGCCACGTAGCCTTATGATTTTAAATTTGACAAATTGTTTATTGTTGCAGGTTTTTATGAAGATGGGAAACCATCTGCAATTGTCATAGAAATAAAGGAAAAAATGAAACTAACTTATGTTCCAAATGAAGAAGAAGAAGAAGGATTCTCTTTAAAATGTATGAAAGAAAGGTATTATTAGAAGCTTGTGATAGAATATGTAGGCTTTGAGGAAGAAGTAGAGATTTTGGAGGAATGGTTAGCAAAGGACATTAGTGATGAGTTTACAAGTTCAATTCAAGGTAAGTCTATTGTTTTGTGTGAAGAGTTGAAACTTCTTAATGAGATATTAGTAGATTAGAACATGCATATTTAATTTGTAAAATTGAAACTAGAAGAAGAGGAAATTGTCTCGGAAGACAATAATAAGGAGGAATCTATAAGGCATGAGGTGTAGATAGTGAATTGGGTGTATAGAACACAATTTGGTAAGATTCATGACACTCTTATGTGCATGGGTGATATGCAGTAGTAAGTAAGATATCAAATTAAGTTTAAGCAATCAAGGATAAAGTTGGATGAGGAAATTGACAAGTTGTGCATTCTGATGAAGAGGGTGATTAGGAGAAGATACACTAAGAGGAAAAGTATAGCTAGTAGAAAAGTACAACTAATTGAGAAGCTTTGCATCAACAAGTAAAGTTGACAAGAGTATTATAGAATTTAGAATCCACGAGAAGTGAAGGAAACATAAATAGTAGGACAACAACATGTAGGGAAAAATGGAAAACTACAACATAAAGTTTGGGATCCAAGAGGATTGTTACATCAAAAGCTTATGAACAAGAGCCCATAAATTTTTCTACTATGGGAGTCTAATGAAAATTCTTTGAGCTTCTAACCCAGCAAGTTTTGGGAGGAAAAAGTTGCAAAAGGGAGTCTTAAAATTTCAAGAAGAATTCATATTATTCTATGCAAATATTATATTGAGTTGATTTATTCTAGGAAATCTACAGGAATGAACAATGAGTTTAGAATCTGTTCTGATAGGTAATATTTTGTTGTTATGTTAAAAGAAAATATTCCTTGTAAAGCATGAGAGATTCTAGAGATAGATTGAGTTATTTTAGGGTTTAGAAAAATCTGATTTGTTGAGTGATTTATGGGTGATTTATAGAGTGATTTGAGGATCCAAAAAAATATGTGATGTTTCTAAATTCTATCTATTGTAAACCTACGAGCAGTAAAAAAGAGAGTAAGAGTGAGGAAGAGAGAGGATGCCCAAATGAATGTAGAATCAAGCCATAGAGAGTGAATGGAGAAAAATGGTTTTTTTATTTTTATTTTCTATGATTATATGTACAGACTTTTTTTAAATGAAATTAGATGCAAGCATCCTTATGCTTATAATTGTCTGTTTTTGTATGTATGAATGAATAATTTTAACATCTCTGTGTGATATTGAATTGAGCAGAGTTTCATTTATCTGTGAATACTAAAGTTAATGATACACTTATGTGTAAATTTTTCATATGAATGATATTATTCTTGTCTTAAGGGCAAGATATAATGTCAAATACAATGATGAAAAAATAATTTTGTGCAGGTATAATTAATCTCTTTTGTGTGAGAGAAGGAGAATGAAATAGGTGAGATTTCGTTAAGGAAACTTGGGAAAAATATATGAATATTTGATTCTTTATATTCCATTTACAGAAGTTAAAAGGGACTTAGTAGAAGTTAGTAGCTTGTGTAGACTTACAGTGAATTCATGAATTCACTATATGACGAAAAGATGAAAGGTTGAAGCCTTCATGGAATCTCTACTAAGATTGAACCTATATGAGAATCCTAAGAAAAGAGCCACTAGTCAATTTAAGTGCTCAATGTCAATTTAAGCATTAAATTGGTGTTCATCCTTGGAGTTCCAATAACCATTGTGTAAACTTAATGCAAATGTGACAAAATGTAGAGACTCTGATAACCACAACTGATCCTATAATCATAGTTGAGCAGTGAAACTAAACATTGTGAGATAGATTAAATAAGGGTAAAGATGAAGGAAAAGTATCATTTTCTTGCATTATAAATTTATACATTACATAACATAATAAGTGATGTAGGGTACCGTAGTCCCTACCATTCAAGTGGAAATTATACTTGAGAAACTACAAATTGATATATGAAGTGGAAAATTTAAGTACCTACTAATGGACAAGCACTTTCATAAGTTTTGGTGGGTAGCAACCTCTACTAAGTCTACACATTTAACTTTTTACTCCTACTTGTTAAGTGTCGAAGGACACATAAATAATGGTGAAAAATAACTCTTGGTAGATATATTTATTCACATCTTGTTCCTATCCATTTTTTATGCAAATACTTGCTTAAATTACTGTGGGAAATAATTGGTGGTAAATATGTTATTGATTTGAGTATGAGTCATTTTAGGTGGTTTAATAAAAAATCACTACACAAATATCTAAAAATCATGGCATAAATATTACAACTACATGCAGAAATTATAGCAAAAAAATTGAGGTAATTATCCACATGGCATTGTATTGTGCAAATCTTGAAATAAGACCTTCTTGTTATAGTCCAATCAAATGTTTGAAAATATTTTTTCAAAATTATTGTAAATTAAATATTTTTTTTAAGTTAAACATTATAATTTACATTGATGATTGCTAAACTAAGAATAATCAACATTCAAATGGATTAATGAAGTCTTACATTAGTAAAGACTAATAACATATTATTATAATATATACAATATAATAATATTATTAAAGACATATATGAAATTTAAAATTAATATAATAATATAATATAACATAATAATTTTAAAATATTATAACTATATTATAAATTATTTTTATATATATTCTTAATTCATTATTATATACATGTTTTAAAAAAGAATATATATATACACATACACATAATTGACTTAGATTCCAAATATATATATATATATATATATATATATATATATATATATATATATATATATATAATTTTAATTTAATAAATAATATATTATAATTTTATAATAAATATATGTGAAAGACTAATTATAAAATCATAATGCTTTTAATATAAATATATATTTTTAATTAAAATTTAAACAAAGCTTCATAAAGTGATAGTGAATCGTGATATTCAATTATTTTAAAAAATATTTTCAATTAAATTTAAAATTTGAATAATAAAGTTATTTAAAAATAAAATCGCAAGTGTGGGATGCGATGGCGCTCCCTAAAATCAACTTTTTCTTTTGGACAGTCATGCAGAGGAAGATACTAACAGGAGAAAATCTCATGAAGAGAAGCATAATAGGGCCGCATAGATGCGCCCTCTGCAAACAAAATGACGAAACAATCGATCACCTATTCGTAGCTTGTTCATTTGCAACAAAAGTTTGGGAGCTAATCCTTCATGGTCTGAATAGCGCGATACCAGAAAATCTGACAACAGTAGAACTCTTCAGGACATGGAAAGATCGATATCCCACGAGCATCAACAACAATACATTATGGGCCAAGGTGTGGATCACGATCCCAAAATACGTTTGCTGGAAGCTGTGGATAGCTAGGAATGAACAGATCTTTAATAATACAAGCTGGAAACCAACTACAGTAGCAGCCAAAGCAAAAGGCCTACTCCTTGAAACCCTGAGCAATCAACAGCTAAAAGATGAGTCCACACTACTTCCTGCTGAAAGAAAATGGCTTGGCACATATGTATATAGAAACAGAAATCAAAGTGCAGTGAGACCACAACAAAATCCAGAGTGGAGATTAAGAGGAAAAGATGAAGAATTTCAGAGCTGGTGGCGAAAGCAAGGCATAACAACGATCGTCTTTGACGGAGCATCTAAAGGAAACCCCGGTACAACCGGTGCTGGAGGCCTTCTCCTCTCTCAAGACGGATCCATCAAAGAGACATACAGCTGGGGCCTAGGACAGCGGACCAATAACCAAGCCGAAATCCTGAGTCTGCTAAAAGCCTGTCAAATAGCCAAAGAAAGAGGCATAAAAGAAATCCAAGTATTTGGAGATTCTGAAGTCTTGATTAAAAAAATACATATGGAAAGCAAGTTCAACGACGTTGTTCTAAACAAGAACCTCCAAAGGCTCCGGATCATAATTCAAGAGTTCACCACTTTCAAATGTTATCATATTCTCAGAGAATCAAACAAGGAAGCTGACAAATATGCCAACCTTGGTTGCACACTAGCTCAGGGAGAACTCAGCACAAATAACAAAGCGCCAGTCCAAAGTTGTATTCCATGATAAGAGAAAGAGATTGTAACAGAAACAGCAAAAAAATTGTAATGAAGGCTGCTTTGGCTCCGGCCCAGTCTGATTCCATCTATATATAAAAACAATATCCGTTTCAGTTAAAAAAAAAAAAAAAAAATTACTATATTAAAAAAAAATTAATTCTTTATATATAAATTGTGTTGTTTTCCATACTTTCAAAATTAATAATATAAAATAATGATATAAAAAGTAAATAACAAGTGATGTAAAGAAAAATTATATATAACATGTGAAGTAAAATAAAGATATAAATGGTTGAGTAAAATTAAATTTGGAATACAATTTTTTATATTAAATATTTGTATGGAAGAAGATTATCTATATTATTGTAATTTATTTTTTTTAAACATTTGGATAATGGGTTTTGGGGCAGAATACTCATTATGAGTCAAGGAGTATCATTATTCATAACCACTCATATTAAAGATAATTAACAATTTCATTATTATAGCTTTATAGATACATATCCTCATTTGGTCCTGTGGCTTTCCGGGGCTTGTACTTCAATGAAGGCTTATCCCCAGGCAGGTGGCCTATTTTCTCTCTTGCAACTAGAACAGATTGAGGCATGCTACTGTAATCATGTTTTCCAACAGCATCACTTTTGGCATCTTTCACCGAAGTTACTTCCTTCGTTGTAGATAGCATCCTTGAAGCACGCAGTGCAATCCATCGTTTTACACCGCCAACTCGCATTCTACGCTTCGCCCGCCCTTATCGATCGAACAAATAAAGACATAAAAGGTCTGGCTCTTCCAAAATTAACGACTTAACAAACGATGTTCACTTGGCCGTGTAAAACATGGATTAGCATTATGTTATCCCAACACGTCATCCTCCATCCAAATAGAGGATTGGGATAAGTGCTATATGAATACTTCGGAATCAGATATGGGATGTTGCTCTCCATTATCCGTGAGCCACGTATTTCTCCGAAACGGGATATATAAGTGATTTGATTATTCCTCCCCAGTAAGTCGGCGGCGTTACACCACTGGGATACTTCGAATAAACTGGAGTACATATGGGATACACTGGTGCTAAAACCTCTTCCCGAAATCTCTTCCAAACTGTTGGGGTCGTTGCGGGGCTTCCCCCTTTGTTGGTGTGGAACCAGTTGGTTCCGTGGTTTGGGAATTCTGCTGATCCTAGGTACTCCATCACGGCATGGGGAAATATGAAAAGTGAGGAAGATCAGGCATAACCGGAAGAATTGTGTGGAATAAGTGGATTTATCCGGTTGGGGCATCATTTCTCTGGTTCTATTTATTCCCTTTCCTATATTATATCTATCCAGAAATAGACTCTCGTACAAGTAGTCAAGGTATAGGGATAAAGAATATATATGGCTTCGAGTATTTTTATACATCATGTTTATATTCATTATATATCACGCAAAGAGTTTGTAAAACTAAAGTATATGTTAATATTGAAAGTAGAATAATTTTTTTTCCATATCACTAAACATGCACCTTTTAAGAATAAGATATTGAAAATTATATATCATGCAAAGAGTTTGTAAAAGTAAAGTATATGTTAATATTAAAAGTAAAATAATTTTTTTTCCATATCACTAAACATGCACCTTTTAAGAATAAGATATTGTTCAAGGCCATAGGCCATCGAACAACAAGGCTAGAAGCCATTACAACAACATACTCAATATGATATTAACATGTCATTTATGAGAATTAAACTTAGGTAGGGAGGATAACAATCATTTATCCTCATCACCTAAAATAACCCAATTGACAAATTTATGAAAAACATTATAGTTATGAAGTTACAACTTTTATGACTACTTTAATTTATTTGTGGAGATAGATCAAACCTCCAAGTTATTTAGGGAATTTGTACACTCCGTAATAAGGTTGTATGTGGGGGGCATCACCCAATGTATAGCATCATCCCATAATATCATCACAGTGACAGCTCCAACAAATCCAATCCACAGTCCCAATCCCAATGCAAATAATGAGACATGTTCATCTACATGACTTAGCCATCCATGTTCTTTACTATTGTGAACATCTTCAATTGTGTTATTGTTTCGTATTTCCTTACATACTTGCAAAGGATAGTCACATACACATTTGTTTCCTTAAAATGGACTATCATCATAAGTGTCCATCTGTGCTCCTTTTGGGATTTTACCACAAAGTCCATTCCATGAAATGTTCAAAGATGCCAACTTGGTTAATGTAGAGAGCTCTTGAGGAATTTCTCCACTTAAAAGATTTCTATACAAGTCCAACTGCTCAAAAGTAGATATCTCACCAAGAGATGTTAGGATTTTTCCTTCCAATTAATTTCAAAATAAATTTAATAGTATTAAGCTAATGAGACTTCCTGTGTTTAGAGGTATTTCTCCTATAAGATTGTTGCTAGACAAGTCAAATATGGTGTTTGTAGCCAACACATATGTTAACTTATACTCAAATCATTTTATTACAATACTCAAACCCTCATATTGTGTATTACCACTAAGTTTAGAAGATCCCAGAATTTTGAATCCCTTGAGTCTTTGAAGATTGGATGGTATTTTTCTATTGAATTTATTGTTGGATAAATCCAACACCTACAAATGGCTAAGATCTGTATTCCATTGAGGAATATCACTAGAGAAATTATTATAACCCAAAATTAAAACTCTTAAATGAGAAAAAGATGCAAGATAATGAGGAAGCTTCCCTGTAAATCCATTTTTACTTAGATCCAATAATTAAAGTTCGGTGCAATTTGCCAAAAATTTAGGTATTATCTAAGAAAAGTTGTTAGAATGAGCAGAAATGACTTGCATAGACACTGGAAAGTTTATGTTTAGAGGTCCACTTAGTTCATTTTCAGACACCTTCAACCTTTGTAATTGTGTGCACATATTTAAAGTTGACAGTATTTGGCCTACCAAGAAATTGTCCATCAGTGCCAAAACCACCAAAGATTTGCAATTTCTGAAAGAGTTAGAGATAGTTCAATTCAACTTGTTTTCAAATAATTCTAGCTATTGTAGTTCCACACATTCTCGAATACCTTTGAGGATTGTACCTATGAGAATATTTTTATTTAAGTAAAGAATATGAATCTTAGCCAAATTACCAATACTTTCATGTATGTTACCATCCAACTTGTTGTCATCTAACAAAATATTTTGAAGCTTAGTCAAATTACCAAAGCCTTCAGGTATGTTTCCATTCAAATTGGTCTTAGATAAAGCTAGCTATTGTAGTTCAACACATTCTCCTATACTTTCAAGGATTGTATCTGTGAGACAGTATCTAAGAAAATATTCGGAAGCTTAGTTAAATTACAAATGCCTTCAGGTATGTTCCCGGTTAACATGTTTCTTCCCATATATATGGTAGTCAACTTACTCAATTTCTCAATGGCTTTTGGAATCGATGAGCCTATAATTTGAACCTAGATGCAGGAACTGCAACTGAGCTAAATTTGCAATGTCCTCTCTTGGTATGTGACATGTTAACCTATTTCCACCAAGATGTAGATAGGTAAACTAACTCAGGTTGGAAATGGCGCTAGGTACATGACTGCTCACATCATTTTCATCCAGATTCAATGTACTGGAGAGGGGAAGCTGAAATACACTCATCGGGATGGGGCTTTGAATATTGTTATCTGGTAAATCCAGCCATTCAATATTACTGCAATTTCCTATTTCAGAAGGGATCACACCTGAAATATTACTAGGACCATAAAGAGATAGTTGAATAAGCTCTCTTAACTGTCCCAATTGAGGTGGTATCTTTCCAGAAAATTTTTTGTCCCCTAAAAATAAAATCCAGAGGGAAGAGAGGTTTCCTAGAAATGGAGGAACGATATTCTCGAAATTGTTTGTTTGTAGATACAGGTACTCTAATTCCTAAAGCAACCCCAATTCAGCAGGAATTCTTTCACTTAAAATGTTGTGAGAAAAGGCTATATACCTTAGCTAAGTATAATTTCCAAGAGTTGAAGGGATATGACCACTTACTGAGTTTCCTTCAAAGAAAAGATAAGGGAGATTTATGAGCATACCCAACTCGGAAGGGATTGAACCAGTGAGATTGTCGTATCCAATGGACAAATATTGGAGAGACGTGTAGTTGCTGAGGGCAAGAGGAATACTTCTAGTAAGATTATTGTTGGGCAAGTGGAGATGTTCCAAATTGACTACATGGCCGAATTGTGTTGGTATGGTCCCAGTCAAGCTGTTTACTGAAAGTTAGAGCCATTGAAGGCACATACAATTAGACAACGATCTTGGAATAAAACCCTAAAGCATATTATAGCTAAGGTCAAGTATTCTAAGGGCTTTTAGATGGCCAAGCTCTTGTTGAATTATTCCTGATAGATTATTACTAGAGAGATTGAAAATGTGTAATAATGAAAGGCTACCCAGACATGGTGAGAGAATACCTGGGCCAGGAAGTGTTATGGCCACCACTCTCTTCATGCCCTTTCTACACTGGATTCCATTCCAGGAGCAGGCGTTGTTAGATTTGTGTGGTGCCCAGTTGAGGAGGGATCTAAATGGATTGGATATTACCACATTCTTGAATGAAAAAAGTGTTGACGTGTCCCTTCAATCGTGAACGTTCATGGGTGATGTGAATTCAACAGATTCGTCATCATTGTGAATATGGGGCTTCTTCATTGACGAACTAGTAATCCCCAACACCATGAACACAAACCACATAAGCAGCAAAATTTTCATCATCATTTCTCTCTCTCTCTTTTTATCAGCTCAACACCTTTAATGGCTTCTCTACTATGCAACCCTAAGTTCGTGGCGGCCACATAAATAGCAAAAGTATCCATAAATTGAAAGAAAAAAAGGACCACCGTGTTGGCACTGGGGACCGATGGAGCGCCACAATGGATAGGTGAGGAAATTAATGTATTATATCACAAAGCATTAAGTGGAACATTAATAGGTTGTTGGAAGTTGCGTATTCTCTCTATCATAATGCAGAGAAAAGCATTAGTCTATTCTATGAAATTGTACCGAAGTCGGGTATTCCACGATCAAAGTTGAGGTTATGGACATTGGAGAGG
This sequence comes from Pinus albicaulis, assembly GCA_034641835.2. Lineage (NCBI taxonomy): Eukaryota > Viridiplantae > Streptophyta > Pinopsida > Pinales > Pinaceae > Pinus > Pinus albicaulis. The sequence goes on along the minus strand of CM076572.1, from coordinate 138,079,443 downwards.
GAAAAAAAAGTAAATTCATCCTAGCATGGGGACTGATGGAGAGGTGAGGAAATTAATTATGCCAATATACATTATATGATGAATTTTTTTGTGGAGATACTTTTGAGATTTGTGATCCTCTACATCTTGCGCGAATTTCAGAGTGTTATTGTCACTATGAACAATGTCAACACACCCTTAACTCTTTTCACATGGCTTTTCATTGATGAATTAATGGAATAAATAACAATAAATATTTTTAGATAGTATATTTATTGACCAATTAATGGAATTTTCATATGGCAACCAATGGAATGGTGTGAATATCAACAATGTAACTTGTGATTTCAATATATTGTGTAAACTTGTGATTTCAATAGATTTTCCAATGATTATCCATCAAACTTGTGATTTCAATAAATTGTTTAAATATTGTGATATCATTAAATCCCTACGCAATTTTAGAGAAATTAGACAAGAAAATTTGGAAAGTTTTGCAAAAAAATCCCACTAAAGACTAAAAATTATATGAATGATTTTATCAACAAAGTAGGTACACTTTTATATCATCCAATTTTATTTTCTTTTTAATGATGTTACATGTTTACTTTTCCTTTCGTAAACATGTCATGGAGAAATGTTTATCGAATTCTTTCAATTACATTCATGTCACGTCTTTCCTGCGATTATAACCTAAAGGTTGAATTTTTTGGTTGACCGGAGATTTCACTCATTGACCGCGGGGTTCAGAAGTTGACCGCAAATAGTGATAGTCGATTAGAGGCTCTTGAATCAAGGTTTTAAGTATTAGCATTGTTGGGTTCATTTCATGAATATTTTTTAGTTGATGTTACTAGATAGTTGTATGGATGAAGATATAGATCATTGTTCTCTCATATGTTGAATCAGTTAATGACAATATAATAAGAAGAAGAATTTGAAAGGTTTTTCCCCATAGTGTGTTTTTCCATAGTCCCTGGCCAATCCTAGTGTATCTATGTGTGAATGTTTTTCTTCTATTGTTCCTTTATGTTATGCTGCATTGATGATTTTATTGTTCTTTATATATCATTCAATATGTTGTTTAATAATTCTCCGGATGCGGATGTGGAAGCAGCCTGATGGGACTTGGGTCCCTGCGCAGCTCCCAAAGGAGCTCGCATGGGAAGCCCATATGGCCCCCTGTACCAGCCTTAATGACGCTATTAATATGCCTCCTCGGGCTGTCAATCTGCCGCTTAATTTCCCTGCGATGCCACTGTATATGGCGGTTCTTCTGATCTCTGTTCTCATTATGGATTGCGAGCACGATAGTAGCAGCTGTGGGAGAGCTCTGACTCCCCTCTGAGGTGAATTCCCTCTTGGCTTTGCCGACTCCAGCATTAAAACTCAAACAGGTCGACGATGCAGTCTTCTGGCCTGCTTGGAGACTCTCCCTGGGCTTCACTTCTTCAATAGCCCCTTCTGCAGTGTTACTTCTTCTCCAAGCGTCTCTGCAGAGCTCATAGAAGGTTCAGACATTCCTGCTGGTGATCAATTGGCTCTCCTCTGTCGTCGTCCCTCTGCTCTCAGGGCTTCTGTAACTTCTGACGTCTCATCCCTCTCGCGCCACCTTTGCCCTGCTCCCTTCTCCATGCCTTGTCTCCGCCCGCGGATGAGATGTCGGCTTGGAGTCAGCCGGGGCCAAGCCTCCTTTAATCAACCCTCGCCCTCCTCTGAATCGGGTTCCTCATCTGCTAGTGATGAGCCTGTCCATCCTCCTGCTTCGCGCAGAGGCAGAGTCAGAGGTCGAGGGCGCATTCATGATTCCGGTCACGATGGCCCTTCTGTTCCTCTTTCAAATTCTACCCCTTCGGGTAGAGTGCATTTGGGGACCTCCATTAGGCAAACCTCTCAGCATGCAGAGCTTCGTTTTCACTGTACCTCCGTTCAATCCATCATCACTGCCTTTATTACCATCTCCCTCCATGAGGAAATTCCTTATCAGGCCCCTGCCTACCCAGTTTCTCCCTCGCCTCCTCACGCCCCTCGCTCCACTGGCAGAGAGAGCCTCCCGGATTCCTCTTCTCTCCCATCTCAAGATGTGTTGAGTAATGATGCTGAGGACCCGGACCTGAAGGAAGGCAGCCAAGCTGGCATGGCTGACAACAGTAACGACTACGAATATGCTTGCAGGATCATTGAGGAGCCGATGTCTCCATCACATGAAGGGTGAGCCGATGTGCGCAGTCTTCATTCTCTCCAGGTTTCTTTGTTCAATCATTGTTGGAGCTTTTTTGCTTTTTGGTTTCAGAGCACAGCAGGAATGGCTGATAGACGTTTTCAGTTTATATATTTATGTCTCTATGGTTTGTATAAATTCAAGGCCGGTTTCCCTACCATGGGCGGCCAAGACTATGATGTTAACATGATCGGTTTCCCATTATGGGCGATCCAGACTTTTTATGAACAGCATGCTTATCAAGCCCAGCTGTCTGGCTTTCACAGCAGATGCTGAGGCAGTCTTGTACTAGTACTCTTTACACTTAATAGAATTAGTCTTACTTAGAAAAAAAAAAATATGTTGTTTAATAATTATGTAAATATGAATAATGTTATGGGGTGAATTTAATATGCAAATAGTGAAATGAAATTATCAAATCAAAAAATAATATAACCCTAAGAAAATTTAATAGGGTATTAGTGTTGGGTTGGATAAATGTCATTGAAGAACACCACTATGAAGACACCCTTGATGGATGCAAGAGAAGATGGAGGAGACCAAAAATAATACTAGGGTTTGAAGGAAACTCTGGGAAATTTGGTTGTTAGGGTTTTGGAGAAACCCTGGTTTATGGAAAATCTTTGAGATTTGTAATTTAAAACCCTAGCATGACTTATGTGAATACTTACAGGCACTTGTAACACATATTTCATTAAATTTTGAAGTATTCTATTACAAGGCTTTTAACAACATTAATTCTTTTGTAAATCACCATATTAACTTAATTTAAGATAAAAATAATTTTAGGAATTTCAAACCAATTAGAGACCATGAATAGGTCAAACATGGGGTTGTTAGGTACAATATTATCAATGCACAATAAGAGTGTGAAAGAAAACTCTTAGAAACAATTTATCTAAGGTAAATCATATTAGTATGTCAAACATCCAAGAAAGATATTATAGTTATGGATAACATACTAGAGTCATCGATGTTTGATTTTTGTGTTAGATGACTCTAACCCCCTTTCCCACAACCTGTGAGAGAGCTGTTGATTGAATAATGGTGATGTGAGGATCTTAGTGTAAGTGGAAAGGAGGTGCCTCCTTTGCATTGCTTTGAAACTACTCTACTAGAAACTTAGTAAAAAACAATTGTGCTAAATTTCTACCCCTTCATGCCTTTAAGTAACACTAATGAGGAGGTGATAATTCTTCTTTACAACATCCATGCATCCACTATAAAAGCTAGGCACTATCGATCTAGGTATTTAAGAAGGTTGGGTATCATTGATCTATCTCCACTCAAAGCCAATTACATCGAATGATAGTTATTAAATGGGTATTCAAGTCATTCCATTATGATGGACACTGTCACAAATTGAAGCAAACAAGAATTAGTGGTCGTTGAGAACAAATATACTTAGAAAAGTAAGTAGTGGAAGCAAGGGTTTTCAAAAAGTGGTACACTTGATGGCAGTCCGGATATTTATCTCTCCTTGTCAACATTGTCAAAAACTAATAATGGTCCTAATGTAATAGTTCCAACCTATTGTACAAAAAACCATTATTGACCATTACTTTCACCAAGAGGAGAAAATGATAAGAATTATTAATGGGGAATAAATAAATGTGAAACGCAACTTATGGATTTTAGTTGAAATTTATATAAGTCCTCATGCTCTTTAATTATTAAATACTTATTGTAGCTACTAATAAATTTTCATTAAAATGTTTATTTTGAATATTAAATAAGTATTAAAAAACATTTATCTATTACACATGTTTTTCTATGTGGTCTAAATAAACCACTTAAAACCCATTATCAATAAATTCTAATTAGTTTTGTAAAAGATGTATATTTACTTACATTAAGAGATTTATTTCAAAAATATATTACATTCATAAACTTCTATCAACACATATAACTAAATGGAATACAATAAATAGCTTCAGGCATTGTTAGCTTCTATGAGATTATTTTAATTACAAATAGTTTATTCAATAATTGAATTTTACAAAATGTCAATCTTGACGGGAAAATCATGTCATATGGTGGAAAAAAATTTTAATATCTTCATTTGTGACACAACTCTTGAATGAGCCTGAATAGTCTACTTAATTCTCATTATTAATTAATTAATCCATGTTTCAATAGAAAACATGTTTTTTACATAGAGTTTTCTTTTAGAAATAACAATGTCACATTTATACATTCATATTAAACCACATGATAGGTAAATAAAAATCAATCAATTGTTTCTTGACTTATCGACTTATGTAGCATGATTGTATATAAAATTAATTGATTTAAAAATGCATAGTTAGAAAAAGTTATCGATTGAAAATAGAATAAACCACTTAGAACTCATCATCGATTGATTTTAAATTATTATTTTTTCTAAAAAATGTATCTTTAATTACATTAAGAGCTTTACCTCAAAAATATAATACATTTATAACCATGTATCCATGCATATGACTAAATAGAATTTAATATGTCATGTTTTATGTCTAGTTGGTTTTTATTATTTCAATTAGAAATGATTTATTTACGAATTGAAATTTACAAAATGTTAATAGGGATGGGAGAATCAAATGGTGTATGTTGTAAGAAGTTGAAATGCATTTATTTATGATCTATATCTTAAAAGAACTTGAGGAATCTACATAATATTCATTATCAATTAATTATTTCATGGTTTGCTAGGAAAAACATTTCATTTTACATGGAGTTTTATTTCAAAAAAATAATGTCGCATTTATACATATATTAAACTTCATGATAAGAAAATATAAGTTGATAAATGGCTTTATATTAGACCACTTATAACTTATTCTCCATTACTTCTAATTTGTTTTATAAAAAAATATATATTTATTTACATTAGGAGCTACATTTCAAAAATACACAACATTTATAAACTTCCATTAATGCATATAAACAAATAGAATACAGTAAATAGCTTCGAGTCATGGTGGATTCTATGAGATTGTTTAAATTACAAGTAAATTATTTAAGAATTGGGAATGAAAAAATGTTAAATGGATGGGAAAATAAATGTCTTATGCTGCAAAAAGTTTGAATACAACCATTTATGATCTATCTTTTTAATTAATCTAGATGGCCCACTTAACATGTTTTGAATTAATTTTTCCACGTCTTAATAAGAACAACATTTTTTTTACATGGAGTTTTATTTCAAAAAAATACAATATGAAATTAATACTCATATCAAACTACGTGGTAGACAAATAAAGGTCAATAAATGGATTCATTATTAACTTATATGGGATAAGATAATAGTTGATTCAAAAAATAAATAAATAAATTATGGATTAAAAATTGAATGCCTTGCAATTTAAGGACTTTGAAGTATTCACCTATGACCCATCACCCATTAGCTTAGATAGTCCACTTAATACTTAGTATCAAGAAATTATTAGATTTATTTTTGGAAAAAAATGTCTTATAGTATTGTTATTATATATCACATTTATACACTCATATTCGTGGATATAACTAAGTAAAAAACAATAATATATTTATGGCTCATATGATATGATTTTAGTTATTTAAAATACAAATTTACAAAAAAAACAAAAAACATAAAATTCTTCAAATAAAGTTCAAAGACATAATTTATCTATAATAGCGTCCAATCAAACCTTCATAGTCCACTTAGCAATCATTACCATTAATTATATGTTTTTTTTTGGAAATGAAAAATTATTTATAATAGATTTTTATCTCAAAAAATAAATATCACATTTATGCACTCATATTAATGCTTTTAATAGGTAAAAAGTCAATAACTAACTTTTGAGTGTTGTTGATTTTCAATATGATATGATTTTAATTACAACCATTAATTGATTGAAGTATATAAATTTATGTAATGTATGGATTGATAAATCACATATCTTATGCTTCAAAAAGTTCGAATCATTTACCTATGACACATTTCCCATTAGCCTGAATAGTCAATAGTGCATGTAGCAATTATCAAGTAAATTATTCTAATTTCTTCAATAAGAATTGCACTTTTGTTTGCAATTAGCTCTATTTCAAACTTATATTTCACATTTATATATGAATATTATGCATATAAGTAAATATAAGTCAATAAAATACAAGCATGCCTTGATGGTTCGTGTAAGATGATTTCAATGGAAAATAATTCATTTAAGAACACACATACACACACATTAGCAAAACAAAATCGATACAACAAAGTCATTGCAAAAATAATTATAAATAATAACAGAAATATATAATAATATAATTGGCAATTCCCATTTTACTTTTTTTATTATTAATAGAAAGTTCTGATTTTTTTCCTCGGACCAAAAGAGAAAAAAAAATCTCATATAATATTCCAAAAGATATAAAATCAGACAAATTGATTCAGAAAAAACTATGTTCAAATTGCATTAAAAAATTGGAATGTACTTGTGAACAAATTTATAAATAAAAATATCTTCGTCCACTACAATGAAGTGCATGTTCTATTGAACATTCGAATATACTCACGTTTATGTTTCTCTTTCATACGATGAAGTGTCTTAAGAAAGGGGAATAAAACCTACAAAAACCAAGTATCTTGCTCTTTTCCTATCTAGGATTTTATCAAGATGTGGTTTGATCGATATCCGATGAATTTAGAAGTATGCTTTGTTGTATCTATTAGCAATACATTTGATTCTTCATAATTATCTCCTTATTGGGACCACACATCAATCAACCTTTTCTCATAAAATTGTATTGTCCTCCCCGCTTCTAATTTTGTTTGCAAATGACAATGAGACCTGTTCCATGTGAATTTAAAGTCCTCTATATCAATATTTGATATTTCAAGTACTTCTCAGATGTACTTGTCAGTGACATTTAATGTCTGTATTGCAACATCATAATTTTTCAAGCAATATTTTAAGTATTGCAACATCATAATTTTTTAAGCAATATTTTAACAATTCTAGGTGAAAAGGCCTTAAAAAATAGGACCTATCACCAAACTTCCAATCTAGTTTCCTTTTAATATAACAATTTTTTTCATCTTTGGTGTACGATTGGAAGAAAACTCCTTCCATTTCAAATATCGACAACATATTTTGATTTATAGTGATGCCCGTTTGCGTTTACAACTGCAGTGCAACCACATGTATGATATTAACATATCTCCACTTCAACACTTTATTGCTTAATGATATAAAAGCCTAACATTTCAAAATTGATGTTAGTATTTCTTATGAATTAATGGTAATCGCAAATTATAATTACAATGGCCAGAGTAAAGTGAAAAAACTAATGATATGTTTACTTTATACATACAACCTAATACCTTTATTAAATTTGTATGGAATAAGCAAGTCTTATAGGATCACATTGACCAACCATTTAAATCATTGATTCTAAGACTTATAATGATTCGTTTAATTTGAATTGAAAGATATAAGTACAATGGTTGCAATTAAACAAACTAATTATATATTATTTTCCACATGTAATATAATACAATTTTTAAATTTCAAACCTACTTAATTATACACTAATTTCTATAGTTTGTTCTTACTTTTTTTGTGCTTCTTTTAGTAAATTTTATATGCCTATTGTTGGTGCTACATACATCCTAATATGGTTTTTCAACTTATATGAAATAAAAAAGTTTATAAGAATGCAGTGAACCATCATTTGCATTACTAATTTCTAAGAGGTATAATGATAACTTAAACCACAATTGAAAAAAATAATTGCAATGATCCAATTCAAACAAATAGATCAATTAAATACTAATTTTTACATACAATCTAATCCATTGTAAAAATTTCTATAGCATGGGAAATTTTGATACGAAAACATTAAACAACCGTTCAAATTAATAATTGTTATCAATACAATAATATCTCACAGAAATAAATAACATAAAATTATTTTATTCTACTTGTGACAAACCAAATCAACAATTTTTTTATTAGTATTGTGAAATAGAAGTCAAATTAAATTTAAAAGGGCTACAAAATATAGTAATAATTCATGATGTCATACATATTATGACATGAAATAGACACCAATCATATTAAGGTACTATTAGATGTGATTGAACATCCTTCAAAATAGCTTGCACCTCTCTTGCCTTGTTGTGTTTAATCAACATTATCCATAGCTCATCGATCAACCAATTATCCTCTTGAGTTGTTCCAATGAATTGAGGGGTAAGAATCAAATTTTCTTTTGGGTTTTCTTTTATTCTCTCAAGTGAACACTCCACTATAATAGTATTGGTTGCATCATATTTGATATGCATTTCCCACACTTTTTTCAATTATTTAGTGTGTATACCTTTTGTTGAATTGCCAATGGCCTTATGTCCCTTTTTTGGTTTACACTCTGAAGTAGTCCACATAAACACAAGTTTATCTTGTAATTTTTCTGAAACCAACTTTTTAGAACTCTTGTTGTGTTTTGTTTCGAAGCTGCCATACAAATTGCAATTTCAAAATATTCATTTTTGAAACACATTTCAAAAAATGTTTTTGCATGTGGATGAATCCAAAATAACTTTTTCTCTATTGTGTAATCTGCATCAGTTCCCATTTTCTCAATATGTCCTTTGTTTGTTGCTTCATCATCGATGCTATGATAAAAAAACGTTCTTTAATTCAAGAATAACTAATTTCTTTATTTGGGCTACAATACAATAAAAAATAATCTAGTCAAACCATTTTATTCTTGTTAAAAAATTACTAAAAAAATATCGAAACAATACACTTACCATGAGTGTTTTTTCAACTATTTATAGATGAAACAATCTTCTCTTTTATCATCTTAACATAACTTGGAGGTAAAAATATTAAACCTTCAATTAAATATGATTAAATTATCTAATATAATATATATTCAATACAAAATTCACAATTAAAGAAAAGCATTAGCAATGTAACCTACGAAATACACACACACTTTTAACATTATTTTGATTGTTAGTTTTGTTACTTTTATTTGTTCCTATAATAAACATATACAATGTTATGGTATTAGAAGCATTAAAATTTGAAGAATAATAATAAAAACAAAAAGACAAGTAATAAGTACCTGATATGGGGACAAGTAATAAGTACCTGATATGGCATGATCTTCATAATTATAACTTTGAACCTCATCATCGTTTTTAAATAGTTTGAATTGTGAAAATGAATAAAAATCATTAAATAATAAGGAAAACAAGTGGGCAAATTATAAGTACCTGATATTATATTTTGTTCTTGATTATAACTTTGATTCTCAATCTTCAGATTATTGTATTTGTTCTCATTATTTGTCTCTATAATGTACAATCTATATGTTATAACTTGTAACAATGATTAATTGAATAAAAAAACAAACAAAAGAATAAACAACAAAGTTCATGTTAACTACCTAATATGATATCATTTGCTTGATTATAGCTTTGTTTCACATGCATTTGATCAATGTATTTGTTCTCCTTGCTTGTCACTATAATAAACATAAAAAATGTTATAAATTGTGATAATGAATAAAAGCATTAAACAACTATATAAACAATGAATCATCTTTAATCATCCATATAATATTTTGGTCTTGGTTGTAGTATCATATTGGTGAATCTTCACTTGAAGTTTCAATCAAATATTTGTATACTCCACTTGCCAAGAAATTAATTTTACTTCATTTTTTTTAATCACCTCCACTTGAAAGTCAATGTCATTTTAATTGTAAGCATAGCAATTAATAATTATTCCAAATATCTCAGGTTCTTTTCCATCTATGGATCCAAATAGGTACATCAAGGTACATATTCATGGGAGTTTCTATCTGGACATACCAATCACGCACAAAGTCATGTTTATTAGATGTGTTGTATTTTTTAATCATTTCAAAGGTAGAAGTTGAAGGTGTTATTGATACTGTCATTTGAATTGATTTTTTATTTTTCTTAAATGAATACTGTAACATTCCACTTACATTGGTGCCAACCAATTCTGCATACAAAAGTAAAAAATTATTAGCATAAATCAAAATGAAATTAAAATTTCAAATATTGTCATGTAATTTTATTTTAAAATTTACAATAACACCTAATCTAACCATTTATAAGAGAGTATACATAAAATATAAAACAACCATACTATTTGAAGGAGACATTGTTTGTATATCAATTGTTTTTCGTATTCTCTCCACTCCTTTACTTGGAATGTCAGGGACACGAGATTCCACAACTTATGAAAAAAAATTATGGAAGGCATGAAATACCAAATATTATTAAACCTTATAATACACTATTTTCATTTACATGCACTATAATAAAGGAGCACGTGTGTAATGCAAGTTTACTATATCACACCAACAATAATCACCTAGCTAAATTGTTAGGAAAAGCAAAATAATACCCATGTTAGTATGGGATTTCCACATTAAAAACCCACTCCTAGCTATATGCATGTGTTTTTGTGTAAAAGTGGATCTTTAATGTGGAAAATCCAACTAACATGGTGTATTTCAATTATCATATCAATATTAGGTAGGAGATTATTCAATAATAAATCAAAATACATTAAATTGTAAATTGCATACTATAATTTTGTCAAATTATGTGAAAATGAATATAAAATATATTTTTAGAATCTCACAGTTTGTACCATAGTTCTTAGCATCTCCAAACATTTGTAAGAATTTATAATGGTAAAATTTTAAATGAATTAAAAAACAATATGAATTCATCTTTTATAACATTTCATTTCATACATATGCACAAAAGCAAAGAAGCTCAAAGAATATGCAAGTTTTCCTAAAAAATAAGAATAACATGAACTTCATTAATCAACAATAATTTATTATCAACCATTGTAACAAAGTACAAACTAATTTTAAAATTGTCATACCATTTAAAGATTTTGGTGTTGTATTTGGTGAACTTCCTTTTTCCTTGGATTATTCCTTTAAATTCCCACTAGCTTCAGGGTCCATGGTTTCTGAAAATGAACTAAGAAACTATTATCATAGTTTCAAATTATCGAAGAAAATATGAATTTATAAATACTACCACTACTTGTATCATTGTATGTGTAACAAAATGAACAAGAGCAATAACAAGTGTAGAACTCACAATAATAGCTAATCATGGTGTTGATTAGAAAAAGGGCGCCACCTCTAAATAGTTTATTATGTTCTTTTAATTGTGTCTATAAGAAAGCTAGCACCTACTAGCTTTCCTTCTAGCACAAGCATAAGCACGTTACCAAAAGACAACAATACATTGTGAATAAATAACAACAATAGTAGATACTACAACAACATCATGTTTACACAAAATTTATCTTTTATAGTCATGTATATTCCTAGTTGGCTATAGAGACCATAAAAAGGAAAACACATTGAAGAATTTTTTCTATCACATACAAGAGATTGCCAACAACATTGCATTGTAAAATAAATCTAATGCGTGATGAAATTCCTTCTATCACAAACACAAACACATTGTCAAAAAAAACATTGTAACAATAATCTTTCCTAGGACATCTCCATGCTTGCGAAATTTGTCCTTACTTTTTGAAGACAATGAGTTTTTAGTCCATGCCTACGTAGATCATTGTTACAATATAAGAAATGTTAAAACCTCAAATGATTAGAAGGCCCTTTGTATGGAATATGTGGTCTAAGAATGAAATATGGGACAAATAGAAGCATGTTTCCAACAACAACATTGCATTGTGAAAAAAATCATTCTATATCACCCTCTATCACAAACACAAGCACATTGTCAATAAAAACATTGCAAGGTGAAATAAAACTAACGCATGTTAAATTTCATTTTAGCATAAAAACAAACACATAACAACATTGTACGATAAAATAAATCTAGCATGTGGTAGAATTACTTCTAGAAGAAACATGAGCACATTTCCACCAACAATATTGCAAACAAAATTAAATGAAGCACATGCTATATTTGTTTCTAATAAATACATGAGCACATTGCCAACAACAACATTGGAAGGTGAAAGAACTTTAAGCATGCCACATTTCGTTCTAGAAGAAATAAAAGCTCATGTCAGCATTGCAAGGTGAAAGAAATTTAGTGTGTGCTAGATTTACTTCTAGCACAAACATAAGCATCTTGCCAACAACAACATTGCAGCAGGGTAAAAGGAAATCTAGCACATGCAACATATCCTTACAGCACAAACATAAGAAAATAACAACATTGTACGGTTAAAGAAACCTAGTACATGTTGGATTTACTTCTAGCATAAACACAGGGATATTACCAATAAATTCATTGTAAGGAAAAGGAAATCTAGCACCCACAAAATTTTCTTCTAGCACAAAAAAAATCACATTGCCAATAATAACATTGTAAGGTGAAACAAATCTAATGTGCACTATATTTCATTCTATGATAAACAAAAGCACATAACCACATTTCAAGGTGAAAGAAATGTAGCATATGTTAGATTTACTTCTATCATAAACACAAGCATATTTCCAACAATGCAAGAAAATAAATCTAGTGTGTGCTAAATTTCCTTCTTGCATAGACATAAACACATTTCCAAATAAAAACAATGCAAAGCGTTAGATTTCCTTCTAGCATAATAACTAGATTGTCAAAAATAAGATGGCATTGTGAATAAAATATAACACATACTAGATTTCCTTTTAGTGCAAATTCACAAACATATTTCCAACAACAACATTGTTGGGCAAAACAAATCTAACACATGTTAGATTTCTTCGTATCAGAAATAGAAGTACATTGCAAATAATAGCATTGCAAGGTGAAAGAAATCTAATGCATACTAGATTTTCTTCTAATGGAAACATTATGACATAACAACATTGTAGGGTGAGAAAAATTTAGCTTGTGTTATATTTATTTCTAACACAAACATATAAATATTTCTAAAAACAACAATTCAAGACAAAAAAAATCTAGCACATGTCAGATTTCCTTTTAGCCTAAACACAAAGATGTTACTAATAATAACATTGCAAGGTAAAAGAAATCTAACATGTGCTAGATTTTATTTTAGCGCAAACACAAGCACATAGCAACATTGTAGATTGAAAGAAATTTAGCAAGTGCTAGATTTACCTCTACCACAAATACAATCATGTTTCCAACAACAACATTGTAGAGTATAAGAAATCTAACACGTGATCAATTTTCTTCCAACACAAACACAAACAAGTTTCAAATTGAAATAAATCTAACACGTGCTATATTTCCTTCTAGCACATAACAACATTGTAGGACCGATTAAATCTAGTGCATGCTATAGATTTATTTATATCACAAACACAAGCACATTCCAAGGTGAGGGAAACATAACGTGTGCTAGATTTCCTTCTAGCCCAAACATAAACGCATTGCCAATAACAAAATTATAAGGTGAAAGAAAGCTAATGTGGGTAAGATTTCCTTCTAGGATAAACACAAGCATACAAGCACATTATAAGGTGAAAGAATTCTAGTGCATGCTAGATTTAATTCTAGCACAAAAACAAGCATGTTGAGAACAAAAACATTATAGGGCAAAGGAAATCTAACATGTACTAAATTTCCTTGCAGCACAACACAAGCACATAATAAGATGAAACAAATCTAGCATGTGCTAGATTTCCTTTTAGCGCACACATAAGAACATAACAACATTGTAGTGTTAAATAAATCTAACACACGCTAAATTTACTTCTAGTGCAAGCTAAAGCATATTGCCAATAACGACATTGCAAGAAAACAAATCTAACATGTGCTAAATTTCCTTCTAACATAGTCACGTGCATATTTCCAATAACAACATTGCAAGGTCAAGGAATCTAGCATATTTCCTTCTAGCACAAAGAACCAGATTGCCAACCACAACATGGCATTGTGAAACAAATATAGCGCATGCTAACTTTCCTTCTAGCTCAAACACAAACACATTGTCAATAAAAATTTTGCAAGTTGTTCTGACATGTGCTAAATTTCCTTCTAGCACAAACACAAGCACATAACAAACATTGTAAAGCGAAAAAAATCTAGCATGTGCTATATTTACTTTTAGCAAAAACTCAAGCCTATTTCCAGCAACAACATTATCAAGAAAATGAAATCTAACACGTGCTAGATTTCATTCTATCATAAATGAAAGTGCATTGCTAATAACAACATTGTAAGATGAAAAAAATATAATGAGTGATACATTTCCTTCTAGCATAAATAAGAGCACATTGTCAATAACACCATTGCAAGGTGAAGGAAATCTAACCCATGCTAAATTTTCCTATAGCAAAAACATAAGCACATAACAACATGGCAGGGTTAAAGAAATCTAGCTCGTGCTAGATTTACGTTTAGCACAAACACACATATATTGCCAAAAACAATATTGCAAGGAAAAAATAAATCTATTTTGTGCTAGATTTTCTCCTATCATAGATATAAGGCATTCTCAATAGCAACATTGAAAGGTGAAAGAAATCTAATATGTGCTCAATTTACTTTTAGTAGAAAGACAAGCATATTGCCAACAACAAAGGAAAAGGTGCAAGCCAAAAGAAAACTAGGACCTGTTAAATTTTCTTCTAGGACAAATACAAACACAATGGCAATAATAAAATTACAAGGGGAATGAAATCTAACATGTGCTACATTTCCTTTTAGCACAAACAGCTAGATTGTCAACAACAATCTGAAATTAGAAAACTTTCCAAGCTTTGTGGGTTTTTCTCCATGAAGTTGCATAGAAAATGCAGTAACAACTGTTTTGAACAGGAAACCAATCATGTCAATCTACTCATGCGTAACTTGGGGTTGGGTTCTAGTGGCTTGGTAGAGCACTAACTTGTTTAACACAGGGGTCTGGCCAGATAATATTGGATCGTTTTCATGGATCTCTAAATATGATCTTGAGAGAACATTGTAAATATTTTGCATTTAGTAAATATTTTTAACGAACATAATATAAAGTTGGAGTAGACGCTTGTATATTTAACATTGGTTTAGATGGGTAGCAGTGTAGTGTAGATAAACCCTTGTTAATATGGCTTGTTTGAGTATGAAGAGCTATTGCTTCTCCATTTTGGCTCTGCGCATCTCAAATTCCAGAGAGGTGAATACGTTTCAACTATGGGAAGGGGTGGAATAGACGCTTGTATATTTAACATTGGTTTAGATGGGTAGCAGTGTAGTGTAGATAAACCCTTGTTAATATGGCTTGTTTGAGTATGAAGAGCTATTGCTTCTCCATTTTGGCTCTGCGCATCTCAAATTCCAGAGAGGTGAATATGTTTCAACTATGGGAAGGGGTGGATACAGAGGAAGAAGGGTAAACATGTCGGTATACTGGTCCTAGATTATTGTTGCATACAATGTTACTTTGATACCTATAATACTAATGTCCTAAATAATATTTCAGCTACTTCAAATAATTAGTAACTACTAGGTGGCATGGGCAACCCCTACAAAAGAAAATGAGAGTTCCCCTATTAGAAACTCCCTTCTCATTCTCGTTTATGTTGCTTTGAAATTAATCAGCTCTTTGTGCGTTCTTATCAACTCTATGCTTCTTTCACTGGTTGGACTTAAAACTGGAAATCAGCTTTTCAGAAATCTCCACAGGTGTATATTTCGTGTACCAATGTCTTTTTGTGCAACTCCATTTGGGTGAATACTGAATCAAGCATCAACTAATCAGAGTGCAGTGGACACATTGATTCCTACACAACCAGGAGCTTTGGCTTTTGCATTTATACAACTTTTGGGGATCATTGCAGTCATGTCTCAGATTTCTTAGCTGGTATTCATTGTGTTTATACCAGTCGGTTCAACTTGTATATGGTATCATCAATATTACATACCATCAACTAGTGAAGTGGCTCGGTTGTCATTAGTTTCTAGAGCTCCAATCGTACAAAATTTTGGAGAATCAATCTCTAGAGCAGCCACCATTAGAAGTTTTGACCAGGATTCTTGGTTCATGGAGATAAATCTATAGTTTATTGTTGATATGTACACTAGACCTAGTCTCCACAATGTTGGGGCCAATGCATGGATTAGTATTTTGATGGATTGTCTATCAAATATTGTGTTTACATTCTCTGTAATATTCCTAATGGACATTTATAATGATAAGAAAATCAAGCATAGTAAAAAAAAACACGCAAAATTTACAACACATTAAACACTTAGAAATCTCCATAAACTGTGTTGAACTAAGCCATTCTATTAATATAAATGCTGGGTACGAAGGTAAGATCAAAAAACATGCACTTGGGTTGGCCCAAGGTAAGCTAACAATGCCCAAGTGATGAATCGACTACTCTAACATGCAATGTGGTTGTCCCCAACAATCTTTCCACTAACCCAGTGAAAAATTGCATTGTTGGGTGCAAAAAATGGTTGTTAGGGTCTCCTCTAGTGCTCAAAAAATTTCGAGAAATTAACCTCGGACTCTCCTCCAATAACCCACAAAAACCCACGAAGGAATCGGCCAAATTTTGACCTCATAATTTTGGCCCAATTTCCCCCTAGCTCCTCTAGTTGTTGACTGAGTTGGGACCCCTATTTTAACCCTAGAATCTACCCAGAAAATTCTACCAAATTATTTCTGAGATCCTTTTCAAAAACCCAGAAAGGGCTTGCTCTAGTTTTGACACTCCAAAATTGAGTTCAAAATGCTTGGCTCTCCTCCACAAGCAAAAATTGTAACCTGTAGCAGATGTTGGGCTTGTTGCTCCACCAAAATGCTGGAGAATCCCCCACGATTTCCCCAATCTAATTCCAAACAACCCCAGCTCCTCAATCTCTTTCAAAAGCCAATTGTTGGCTTTGCCTCATCAACTCTTCCAAGATCCCTTGTGTACTTTCCCATTTTTGCATCATTGGAGTGTCTATAAGCTCACCAATAACTGTGCGTGTGAGTCTAACACCTTCATGATCATGCTAGCCTCCCCATGGCTAGCCAAGATCATGCTTTGGTACCATTGTAATATTCCTAATGGAAATTTACAATGATAAGCAAAACAAGCATAGTAAACGAAACAAACACACATAATTTACAACACATTAAATACCAAGAAATCTCCATTAACTACGCTGAGTTAAGCCATTTTATTAATATAAATGTTGGGAACAAAGGTAAGATCAGAAATCATGCACTTGGGCTTGCCCAAGGCAACCTAAAAATGCCCAAGTGATGAGATCGGCTACTCTAACATGCAATGTGGTTGTCCCCAACAATCTCTACGCTGACCTAGTGAAAAGCTACACTACTAAATGTGAACAATGATTGTTAGGGCCTCATCCGATGCCCAGAAATTTTTGGGAAATTAACATTGAGTTCTCCTTCAATAACCCACAAAAACCCACGAAGGCATTAGCCAAATGTTGGCCTCAAAATTTTGGCCCAATTTCCCCTAGCTCCTCGAGTTGTTCCCTAAGTTGACACCAAAATGCTAGAAAATCCCCCACGATTTCCTTTCCTGCTCCTTTCCTGCATCCCAGTTGAACCAGAAATGTGTGGTATCCTCCCAGCTACCAAAGATGAGTAGAATTTGCCTCCGTAGGGTGACACTCATGGTCCACTGAAGAAGAGGGTGACTTGGCCCCCACGAAATACTGCGTAGTTCTGGGCAAGATGATGCAGGCCCCTGCTCTAGAAATTCGTATTGTTATGGAAATACCTCATGCTCGTATCCCATAAACAAGGAAGTCTCATACACCAATCTGGTGTCTGGCTTAGTTGTGAGCTTAAAATTGGACAATAATAACAATAATTTACATGCTTCAAATCACCTATTCATCCAATAAAATTTTCCAAAAACTTTTATCTATTGAACACATGAAAAATCTAATCCACTCTTACATAAATCCATTAGAAGCACCCCCTCTTCCAGAAACAAACTATGTTATCCATCCATCTATAAAATCAAATCCATAGGTTTTAATCCATTGCAATTGAAATATCTCAGCAAGAGGTTACAAACTTGGACGTGCTTTACAACATGATATGTTTATCCATCTCCACAAAAAATTTCGTAAATTCCGTGACACCATAAATGTGTTCTCCAACCAGCTTCGGAAATTCTCCTCTGCGGCTTATTTAGAGGACACAATATTGTTTCAAATGCTATTGCAATTACACTTTTGAAAACTATCTGGATTTGTTTGTGGTATGGGAGGCAAGCGATGCTTAATCCATAGGTTCAATAAATGACATGTATTCATCCTCAAATCCTACAAGGACTATTCTCATCCTTCTTGCAAAATGATGTTGTATTGTCATAGATGGTAGTTCTTTAATTGTTGGGGACAAAATTATTTACAAAAATGAATCTTTAAAGCTTTTATGTGCTAATATACATCCAATGTTGATGTTGGAAGAATTGATTTTGTACCTTATTCACCACGCTATATACCTATGCCTTCAGCCTTTTTACAATCTCACATTCCAAACTCTTTATACTAGCAGTTTGCAGAAGAAGACCAAATGCTTGTGGCCATGCATAATAGGCACATTGGTCAACATCTCTAGCCCAGCTTCAGATAAAGTTTTCTTTGACTTCTGAATCCATGTGATATCCAAAATAAATCCAGCATGTCATTGTCAATAACTCTTCATACGATTCTTCCTAATATGCATGTGATCTCCAACATACTAAATATGGGGAAAGGCCTATAACTAAACCCTGCCAATATCTATCTGCAAATTTGAAACACTTTCACCAACCTCCTTCAATACCTTCAGCATGTTTTGATCAACCCATATATGTGATTAGTTTATACATTTACTGCCTTGCCTTGCCTTGCCCCAAAATCACTATATTTAAGTCAAGAATACAGTCACTGCCTTATTTCCATATTACTATCATCATCACTGTTTCCAAGATTACTGCCAACCTTTATCTCAGATTCTTGCTCAGTCTTATATGAATTCATTGTCTTCCAATCATATAAAGCTCATCATGAGAATTTCAGACTCTCAAAGAGTCATTTCAAATGGGCATTGTAAGAAACCAAATGTTCTTATTACTTAATTCTTACACTTTGATGCACTTGGTCAATCTGATTTCTGTTTCTTGAAACAACGATTGATCACTATTTTAGTCAACATTACTTTTGTCCTCTGCAACCCTTTTCTTGTTTGGAAAATAAATTGAAGGGGCTAGTTTGACTGTCAATGGAATTTTTCACAAGCCATAATACCCACTCAACACCCCCTCATTCTACATCAACTAGTGGAGATAAAGGAAATGCAACTTTATCTATATAAGGTGATGATTAATTTTGTGGAAAGGAGAAATATTGATTCCCTCTTTTGGTTTGCTACGATGGTATTAGTGATTGAGTAATTTTTCTAGAGGATAGATGCAATATATAAGATGAACACTGATATAAAGGTATCATATATATGTAAATTATTGGCCAAACCACAAAAAAAATTATGCCAAAAACGGAAGATATCCCAAAAGATTGTGGAAAAAACTTCCATCAGGATAAATAATGTTAGTTTCCCCTATTGCAATGCACTTCCACAAGAGTTGAAGATTATGGAGACACTGAATATGAAAACCATTTGACCACTGCAAGAATGTTACTCTTAAACTATTATTGATTGATGTTGATAATTGTGTATATACTAGACATAGCAACAATCTCAAATTAGTTGATATTACCAACTACAGTAAAATAGCCCAAAACAAATGCTCATTACTGTTGACATATTCGAACATAGAAAATCATTATGAGTTACATAGTTTGTGCACTGGTCTTGAAGTTCAAGATATAAGAAGTGGAAATGGAAACAAAGAGTTAAAAGTTGTTGTTATTTTCTGCAAAGGTTAAGCATAATGAGAGTAGAGCATGGAGAAGAAGAAGTTGAAGATGGTGAGAAAAGTTTAGTTTTTCATAGAGGGGTTTCTACCATAGCCAAGTTTGCCTCAATTTAGAGTTTATTGTTGTTTATGTTAAAAACATACACAACTTGGAATTGACGACCATTGAAAAATGTTGCAAAAAATATGAGGGACCTCTGTTTTGTTTTGTTGGATAAAAAATAACAAATCACTCATTTGCCACTTGATAATGGAGTCATGTATCTATTACATGGGTGTGGAAATTTGAATAGATTTGACTTGTACTTAAGGCCTAGGAAATTTACATATACAATACTTGGTTATGTTGGGAAAAAGAATGCAAAGAGAAGGTGTATTCTCTTAGGTTTTATGGAGAATATGACAAAGATCTCCTTGAACTTTCAAATGGATTATTAAAACTGGAGAGACTTTAAATGAGAGGTTTCCATTTCACCGAATTTGCAATAGTGGTTGCAATGTTGAACCTAAACTCATTGAAGTATATCGAGGAGTAAGGATACAAAAAAATTAAAATAGGTGACAAATGTTTGTTTACATCATGACCATTTTGGAATGTAGAGTTTACCCCACCTCTTAGAAATACATGGGATGAACTTTATTGAAATGGAAGTAATGTTTGGAAATTGATCAATGCATATTTTGGTTTACTATTCTTTGGCTGGAAGAAGAATAGATAATCCAAGTTTTTAATCCTTCTATTGCCTCATTCTTGCTCAATATCAACAAATTAAGCTGGTTTATACATTTCATGATTGTGAAATGGATTTATGTATAGTAAGTAGTAGGATATCATTCATGTACCAGTAAGTGTACCTTCCTAACAATTTGGATACAAAAATATTTCCATTCATCACCCACATCCTCCTACTTCTATGTGCCAAATAAATATTTGGGCGAATGAAACCCTTCCATTGTGATTTCCTTCTACCTCTCATGAGGCTTCTAGGAAAAAAAATGGCTGGCATTGAGGCTTGAAAATCGAAATGGAGAAATGTTTCTAAAATTCATTTTGGTAATGCAACATTCAGTATTGAAAGACAAATATCAAGAAATGCACCATTCAGTATTAAAGGATAGATCTTAAGAAACCCCACTTTAAAGGGTTATTATATTAATGAGAATATGTAGAGGCTTCTTCAAGCTTTAGTTTGATGGAGCCTCAAAATACAGAAGGGAAAGAAGTTAGGATGGGGATTTATTTACAACCATACAAATTTGGTAATTCTTGGTTGCTTGTTCATTTGCGACAACTCTTGAAAAATGTATCCAATTTCTAGTGTCGGTGCTGAAGATTTGTTTAAATAGAGACATGGCAACCATGTTTATGGAATCCCAAAAAGAGACTCGAGTAAGGCGATTAAAATAGCGAAGGGAAATTGTATGTGAATATAAGAAGTTTAGGGGTTTCAAAAATTATAATAATATAATGATGGTACTGGAAGAAAATATTTTGTTGTAGCAAGGTGTTTGATAACAAGTTTCATCTATAGTAGACAAAGAAATCAGAAGAATTTCAAACCTTTAGCTGGAAAAATGTCTATGGAGCAGAGAATTTTCAGTCCTCTCTATAGAGATTACAAATTAAGGAGAAGGCTTGAATGAGATCACTTCCATTATGACGATGCAATGTTGAAGACATAGTAACCGAGGTTGAATTTGTATACAGATACAGTATGAGATGGAAACTTTTGGGTAAAGCAAAAAATATTGGGACTAAACATCTCCTTGATACAAAAGAAAATATGTTTTTTTTTCTAAATTTTAAAATTCAAAGAATTGTAATTATCATATCCCTTCAAAATGGATACGAATTTTGGCTTCCTTCTTCAATAATTAAGTTTTAAACACGCTACTACTGGTGGCTGAACTCATTTATACCGTAGTTTTTCCTTCATCATGTTCTGGAAGTATGACTTCTAAGTTCTCACCAAATCAAATCCAAAGGGAAACACTTTCAGAATAAGCTAATTACAATATTCATGATTCACTCCAATCCCTTCTCCATCCTTTCACCTCATTTGCGGCCATCCAACCTCATCCTCACCAAGTGCAATGAGTGCCCCCATGTTTTTCTGTGGACTCAGGCCATGAACTAGCTCTGGCACAAGGCATGCTGGTAATGATTCAACTTCAGAAACAAAGTGTGGTCATTAAACATGGAATTTAAATACTTAGTCAGCAACCGCGAGCTTTGAGATATGAGTTCGAGCATTGAGCAATATGAAAGACAACTTCTCCATAGCCTTAGTGTATTTCTCACAGGCCTCCTTGTTTCATGAATCCATTATGGGATCTTTACATATGGGTGCAACTTCTACTTGGGGAACCTAAGTGTTGTTAGTTTTATACAACAATATGACTTCAGGACCAAGGTCTTTGAAGGATTCAGGTTCCAGATACCTCTTTGAGCTCTATCAGTGTTCTACTATTGGTCCTAAACTAAGGTCTGCAACATTACTACACATTATTTCATCATCACATTTATGTTTTATATTAGAGTAAAAAATTTGTGGCTTTACCCATACTGCAAAGAGCAAGAGGGCTCAACATATTTTTGACATCCGGATCACTGATTATCCCTTCAAAAAAAAAGGGAGGACAAAGTGAAAAATGGAATTATAAGTTTTAACATATTTCCAAAGACCCTCTTCTATACCCATAAGAGTACTATTTTAAAAATTGATTACACAAAATTATGCAAAAGACATTAACGATAATTCCTGTCAGCTTCACTAGAGTTCTTGCACCAAAACAATTCGATGCTACAATTGGATTCCAGGGCTTGAGTTCAGAAGCTAGATACATACTTCCACCCGAACTCCATGCAGGAGACTAATGTTATTCGATTTTATACCCTTAATTTGGAAGGGGATATCCAAGAGTGGTGGTACCATGGGCTAATCATGTTGGGACATATGCACATAACTTCTTACATAGAGTTCACCCAGAGGCTGTTGGAGAGGTTTGAGAGGAAAGACCCAGAGTTACATTTCAGGGAGTTAGCCCATCTGAGGCAAATTGACAGTGCAAAGGCATACATTATGGAGTTTTAGGGACTGGCAGTTATGGTGACTAGAATTTCAGAGGCTCGGTTGATCATACTATTTTTGGAGTGGCTAGAAGAGCCATTGCATGGTTGGGTGATGGCCTATAAGCCCACATCTTTGACAGATGCTATCTCCAGGACCCCATATATGATTGATGTTGTGCCCAAGACCCTGGCTTTGTCCCCACTAAACCCATTGCACCACAAGGGAACCGAGACACTATACCACCCTAGAGGGATGTAGGACATGCTTAGATGGACGAGGAGACCCAAAGGGGCCTTAGGAGGAGGAAGTTGTGATTTACGTGCCAAGAACCTTGGGCACCTAGGCACAAGTGCACCAAGGGAAAGGCCCACTACATTGAGGTGTATTCGGATAGCGAGTCAGTTGAGGAGTTTGAGGTTCGAGTAGATCCGGGAGATGAGGGAGGACCATCATTAGGGAGCACCACCACCACCACTTAGAGGGGGACCGTTTGCCCCATTAGGGGGAGTTCTTACTTCACTTCATGGAGTTCTAAAGTATTTGACACACAGGATTAGGGGGATGGTACAGGGGCAACGATTTTCAGTTCGGGTAGACAGTGCGGCCACCCACAAATTTATTTATTCTAAGATGGTGGAGTGTAGGGGCATCCACACAAAGACATTCGAGGGGTTCTTGTTGGTGCCAGGAGACTAGACCATGTAGTTCATGAAGTATGCTCCCAGGTTGACTGTGATGATGGGGAACTACTTGGTTACTGATCACTTTTTTGTAGTTGATGTCCCAAAGACCAACGTGGTGTTGGGTGTATAGTGGTTATACTCATTGGGGAGGGTCACCACTGACTACCAGAAGTTATATATGGAGTTTGTGGGAGATGGGAAGCTAGTATTCTTGAGGGGGATGCACTCTTTACCACCCCAGACAGTTTCAACACACTGTATGGAGGTAGATCTATGCCATGGGGACATAGAATGGGTGGTTGAATTGAGGATTTCGGAAATAGGGGCCGGGCCACGGCCAGTGGACCCAGACATACAGGCCCTATTGGAGAGGCATCAGGGGGTTTTTGGGGATATCCCTCCAGGCGGGCCACCAAGCCGAGGATTCGAACACACTATCGAGTTGGAGGAGGGAGTGCATGCAGTTATCACGACCCCATATAGGCATCCCAAAGCCTATTAAGATGAGATTGAGAGGGCCATCTAGGAGCTACTAAGATTGGAGCACATCAGGCCCAATTCAAGTCCCTTCGCTTCTTTTGTGGTGTAGGTGAAGAAGAAGGATGGGACACTCCACATGTGCATTGACTACAAGGCCCTCAATAAGAAGACATTGAAGAACATGTACCTTATTCTGTGCATTGATGAGTTAATGGACGAGCTTAGAGGACCGAAATACTTCTCTAAGATAGATCTGTGCTTAGGGTACCACTAGATTCAGGTGAGTGAGAAGGACATCCCTAAGATTTCCTTTCATTGCCACTACGAACATTTTGAGTTCTTGGTGATGCCCTTCAGGCTAATCAACACTCAGAATACATTCAATATTGTATGAACCACGTATTTCCTGGGTAGTTGCAGTGCTTTGTCCTTGTCTTCTTTGACGACATACTCATCTATAGCCGGACGTGGGAGGAGCACATTCAAAATTTGGAGGTAGTAATTCGCATACTAGAGGAGTAAAAATTCTAAGGGAAGATGTCCAAATGTGAGTTTGGATTGACAGAGATGTTGTACCTTGGGCATGTGATTGGCCCAGAGGACGGAGTAAAGGTACACTAGGAGAAGATCAAGGCCATTTTGGATTGGCCAACACCCAGGAATGTGATTGATCTGAGGGGGTTCCTAGGAATTTGTACGTACTAAAGGAGATTCGTGAGAGAATTCTCACAACTTGCAGCACCCCTCATGGACTTGTGGAAGAAGGGGGATTTTGAGTGGACGCAGGTAGCACAGGAGGCATTTGAGCGTTGCAAGAAGGTCATGAGCAGTTGTTATGTTTTGGCTTTGCTTGATTTCACTCGACCGTTTGTATTGGGTGTGATGCTTCAGGTGAGGGAGGTCACCACATAGCTTTTGAGGGTAGAAAAGTTGCTACCCCATGACTGACTTCATTTATGACAAGGAGATGTTCATTATGTTGCAAGCCTTGGCCAAATATAGACAGTACTTGGTGGGGACTGCCATTCTCTCTCGGGTTGTTTTTGTCATCATCCCTAGGAGAGTCCCTTCTATTAGGTCACTCTCTTGCATAGTGACCAGTCTTCTTACAAGTGTACGAGTAACATCTTCCCTTCCTTCTTTTGGGCCCCGCTCTACCATGGTTTTGATTTCTCAGACCACCATGGTTCTTCTTCCTTATATGAGGGGCGAAGGTAGTAGGGTCACTTCCATTTCCATTACAGGCCTACTCCATCATTCTTGTTTCCTCTTGAGGCCCGACACAATATAGCAATCACATAAACATGAAAGTAAAATTTTGATAGAACACAATAATAGATCAATAGAAGACAAGCCAAATATAGATCTGATTTACAATTCCTTTTGTCCAGCAAAGATATCAGATATTGTTGCATTACGACATTCAATAGGATGCTTCAACTAGCAAGGTCTTTCTCTGTCAGCCAATCCTTCAAGTGTCACACCCATAGCCCTCAAAGATGGCTCATCACAAGTCAACATTGGTAAACCCAAAGTCAACGCAGGCAACAACAAAAAATTCAATGCTAGGGCTTCAATCAAACAACTTGGATTTCCTCGATTTTAGTGCCCAACAGTACGACCTCCTAAAATCAAAAATTTTGGCAGAAGATTGAGGTCAAACGACAAAGGGTTGACCATGGTCAACATTGGTCAAAATTGTAGCAACAAGCCCTAAACAGATCCGCAGAAAACAGTAGCTTCGCTCCACACGTGTGAAGGGAAAAAGACCTCCAAAGGCTGTCAAACCAATTAGATTACAATGAGATAATGTGTGATGAGATGATGAGCAAATGACCTCCAAGTCTCTCCAATTTATATCCATTAGTGAGGGTGTGTAACACATCTATTAGGCATGTGATTCTACATTACAAATCTGGCCAACCTTGCACATGTGGAAAATAAATTCAAAATAAATGTTCTTATCATCTAAACAAGATGATCTTTAGATAAATATTGCACCTCTCTGAAAGAGGAATCCAACAAAAATATTACCATCGTTATATGAGCAGTGCAACATGGAGTTTGGACCTAGTTGCCCAAAATTAACAATATAGCCCTCGTGTATTTATTAATGTTGCAAACATCGACATCAGGATAAACTTGACAAGGGTCCGAAAAACCAAAAAATTGGGAAAATTGGGAAAATATTAGTAAAAATAGCCAAACATTGGCAAAATTAAGATACCATAAAAATATTTTAAAAAATTTGCAAACATCGGCAAGGCCAACAAATCATGATTTCAAGATAAAATCAGGATGTTATCTAGATGTTTGCAACAGTGGTATTTATAGATTTATTTGAAGGGATTTTCTCCTTAATTGATTGAGGTTCACTCAAAACCCCAACTTTGGGTTTCTTTGCCAAGTTGCCCCAAAGCTTGCCCTCCATTTCCCAAGCATTGGGTATTTTAGGTTTTCCCCTTTATCAAAGACTATAGCCCACAGAGATCAATAGGCCACTTCATCTTATGGAACTAATTTCCTAGGGACATTACAACTGTGCCAAAAGCCCTCACTCCTAGCATATGATTGATGCAGTCACTATTGCAATTCTAGGTTGAAAGCCTCTACATGTGGGAGCCTTATGATAGATTTTCTGTTAGAAAAAGTTGATGGTATATACTAGATAATTTTTGTTCATCATGGGCAGAAACAAAGTGCATCATCATGATTGATGGATGCATAGATCAAACAAACAGAACCTTGATAAATTTCCCCATATTTAGGCCAAAGGCAATAATTTTTCTCAAATTAGTAGATGCCTCAAACAAAGTTAATAGTGCCCAACTAATTTGTGAAATGATGAAATTTGTTTAGGAAGTGGGAAAAGAAAACGTTGTACAAATTTTTAACAACAATGCAACTAATTATATGGTTGTTACTAGACTTTTTGAGCTTAGGAATCCCTCCATATTTTGGAACTCTTGTGCTACACATTGCATAGATTTAATGCTTGAGGCACTGCAAGAATTCACTGGATACAAAAAGTTATGTATAAGGAATCCATAACCAAATAAATTTACATTCACACAAATGACCTCAACAGCACAAAAATATTCATTGAAGGCAAGGAACTTGTTTGTCCTACAGTGACCAAAATTCCAACAAAATTCATCTCTTTGCAATTCAGGGTTGACCAAAGGGTAAATCTCAATAGGATATGTTTGGGACCTGAGTGGATGGCATTAAGAGACATGGAAAAAAAAATGAACGCATTTTAATTGTTTCTCTTGTGTTTAGTGATGGTTTCTAGGAATATGCTGAAGAGATTATTGTTGTGACAGGGTCACTTGCCAAAGTGCTCAGGTTCTTAAGTCTTAAACTTTTTCAATGTTCACCTTCAAAGTCAAACTTCATTTCATTTTTAAATTTTATTTATACTAAAATTTGAATGTTTGACAACGACTTCAATATTTCATGATGGTTGATGTTGAAAAACCCACTAAGGGTTACATTTATAAGGCGGTGGATCTCACCTAGGAGGCCATCAAAAGAAGATATAATGATGAGGTGTCCAAGTATATGCCAATTACATGCCCCTCTTATGTGCTTCTAAGTAGATTTTAACCTTGCCACTTTGCTAGATCTTTGGTGGAAAATTTTTGGCAATGATGTGCCAGATCTTAAAAGATTTTCCATTCAAATCTTGAGCCATACCTACAATGCTTCAGGTTGTGGGTGCAATTGGAGCATGTTTGAGAAAATGCATGCCAATAAACACAACCAATTAAGATATTAACACAAAAGCACTTAAATAACCCTATATCGGTCCACTGCACTCTTCGACTTTGCAATAGGAAAATCCAAGGTGAGACATCATGAAACACAAGACTCAGCTCAGTTTATCTAAAGCTTAAACACTTGAATTGGAAGAATTGATTGAAAGTTTAGTTCACATTTTAATGTTTCATGATAATGAAAGGTTTGGATCATTGGGCTATTGACGTAAACTTGGAATAGCTACATCCTACATCAGATTTCCTTCGATCAAAAGAAGCCCTCGTTTTCACCTTAAGGACTTTGCGAACCTTGGGGGTCAAAGAGTTGAGGACATGGGAGAAACCTGCATCTTAGATTTTTTACTATATAGTATTCAGCATTAACTCTTCACTTAACCTTTATAAGTAGATGCTTTCAGTTCTCAGTTTGGAGCCATATTATATGAGATACCTATTAATCCATGAAATTTGGACATTTATTGATAGTGTGCATTGTATGGACACGGCTTTATTGAATATCAATGAAAAATATATATATTTTATTTAAAATGTATATATCTTTAATTTTTGTACTTGCCAAGTTTTTCACGATTTATTCCCAATCCAATTCAAACGCATTTCTCTTTTGCCCCATAGAGTCTTTGTTGATTCTAGGTCTTGATAATTTTGATCTGGAAGGGACTGGTGTAAATCTTTCCAGTTGTAGACAACTGGCTAGCATGGAAGATTGGTAATGGGGAACAGATGAGACTGGAGTCTGGTCCATGCATTGGATGTGAGAACACCTATACTTTGTCAAACAAAATATTAACTCTTTTACATGAAAGGAATTATTGAAGGTGTCCAAAGTGTCGGTCCTGTGACTACAAATATCTAGCAACAATGATGGATCAAAACCAATATGGTAGGATTTTAAGGGCACAATGCAGATCAGTTAAAGCCTTGATTAGAAGTAATGTAAGAATCAGTAAGGAAGAAGATGAAATAGTATGATCTAAAAATCCTTTAGTGGATAAATATATTGCCAAATTAGGGTACAAAGCAATGTTTTCCAATGAGGCTCAATAGTCAAAATGATAAGTCCTGATGGTGGAAACCACTATGGAAAAAATAATTTCCATGTGGGTGGCCATAAGGAATAAAAGTTGACTTGCGAAATACTCCAAAACAAGAGCAGAAAGGGACCTAAGAGGTGTGTTTTATGATACTGTGAACATAATGAATGCAAGGATGGTTCCTTACTATCAACAAATATCACTTCCTTATCCACAACATAAGATAGTCTTCAATGCTATATGATAAATGATTGCATACGACCTATTCTTCATAGTTTTTTTGTCAAAAAATTGTAAAGTGAATACTCATATACATCTACTTGATAAGGATTGATAGAATAGATATATTATACAGGATGGATAGATCAATATTGTCCCCTATTTTCAATCAATTAAAAAGGATGTATGCTCTTTTCTTCATGATTCTTACAGACGTATACAGAGAACTGAACACTACAGAAGATACTCTAGTAAAAAAAAGGTCTATTGCAAAACTTGAGAAACAATTGTCAGAATAGGTAGTCTGTATCGAAAGAGCTAAAATTGCATTCCACAGTAAGAAAACTAAACATTGTCAGAAGAACAAATCACGCAGGGGATTGAAAGATAAGGAAATGTCGGAATACATGCAAACAATTAGGTTTAAGAGGATAAAGTACATAACCTTGGCATCCATGCCGTTAGCACTCTGAGAAGAATATTTGTTGGGATTAACAAGGACAGATCGTTTGGACATACCTAAGGCAATATAATTCATATGCACAACTAGAGCTTGTGGAGAACCATGATCCCTCATAAACATTTGTGATGCAAGTGCTTGTGAAAGATAGCTCATGGAATCAATTTGTAAATGACCTATTGTTGGAGGTCCTCGTTGGATACCCTCAAGTCTCATCGGTTGTACTGCGGCTCCTTCTTCCTAGTGCAATCCAAAATATGCATCTCTCTTTTCAAGTTCTTCAGCCAAGTCCAATGGCTTAAGAGAGGCTCAAACCTTTTTGCTAGTTTTCCTTCCAAGTTGGCCATGTTCCATTTTTCCCCCTTTTTCATCGACAACGTCATCAATGGTCCTTTCATTTTTCTTTTTAGACATTTCTTCAATTACATTGACCTGCTTTTCTTAAGTAACCGTCTCTGTTGGCTCTGGAAATTGAATAGGAGCATTTCTTATTTCTTCTTCACTGCCTAATTGCGATAGATTATGATCACTATCCAACGAAAATTTATTGGATTCAGAGTTCTGAATTTCTAGACAAGTATTAGGGTCGGAATTCATCAATGCTGGACTTTTTTCACGGTCAGATGTTGGACTACTTTTGCCAATGTTCTGCACAATCTGCGGCACTTCGATGTCTTGCACTCCTATGCTGATATCACCTTGTCCCTCTATTTCTTCATTCTTCCCGTTTATAATTCTTTCATCATCGTTTTCTCTTGTCAATGTCTCTGTTTGAGCAATAAATTCTTAGGGTTCTGATCTTGGTAGGGGATCTTCCTGCTTTTCCATAAAAGTATGCGTCTTTTTTTCCATTTCCTCTTCGGGTCTAGTAAAACTGAGATCATATGGCATACTAGTTGAATTATCCCCAAATTGAAACAGTCCTTCAGAAATTCGCACATCGGAACCAGCCATACTCCCCTCCTTTTCCTCTTCTTCCGAAATTGCTCCAACTTTTGAACTAGACTCTGCCGAGCCTGCCAAATCAAGACACTTTTGAGATAGAATGTTCGCCTTCCTATTCTTTATCGCTGTGGCATGGGAACTGGGAACAGGTCAAGATGCAGCTGCAGCCGCAGCAAGTGCAGCTCCAGGCTTCGGACTCGGTTTTACACTTCCAAGCAACGGAGAAAAAGCCGGTGACCGAGAATAAAAGAGAAAACGAAGCAGGCGTTGAAGCGGAAAATGTCGAAGGCTTACCAGCAAAATCCAAGAATGCAGACTTCTTCATGCTCAAACTAAGGCTCAATTCAGCCAATTCTCAAGCCGACCGAACTTTGTTGGAAATTACAGTTTTGTGAAATCCATTATCTATTGAATGCAAGGGCTTGACCCTTTCCTCTAAATTTGAACTAGATGTATCAGTGGAAACTCCAATTTTCTAATCTTTATTTTCCATTGAATGCAAGGGCTTGCCTTTTTCCTCTAAGTTCGAATTAGATGCGTCAGGGACATAAGCATTACCTTTCTCATATCCAATTTTCAACCTGTCTGTCATTGAAAACGATTTTGAATGTCCTTCGACTTTCTCCAGTTTCTTTGAACCTTTATCGGCCCAGTCCGCATTGTTTTCATCGTTTTCCCACCTTTGACGTGTGAAACTAGGGTCTCTGAAGAGAAAAGGTTTTGTAGTCTCATCATCAAACCCCTCCGAATACGATTCCGAGGAGGAATCGTTCAGGATATCTTCGAGGCTACGATTGAGCTCCGACAAATAGCTCACATCGTCGTCGCTGCTCTGCGGTTCAATGAATAAATCCAAGTCAAAGTCATTTGAGGCTGGAGCCATGGCAGATCAATAATTTTGCATACAATCCCTGAACTTCGTCATTTATTTACTAAATTTCTTGCAATTTAGGAGAAGAATTCCCGACTTGAAAACAAATTCGGTGCCATGTTTTCAAATTTGAACCCTTCGCCTTTGCCACCGCCCCTGGTCCGTCTTCTCCTGTTTATCCTCTTAATCATACACAGAGACCATGTGATTTCATTCAATCTTAATGCTAGTTATTGCAAGCGCAAGCAAGAACGCATGCACGGAGGTTGCGATTTCGAATTCGTGTAATCTTCAAATGGAATTGTAACACCCTTCTAGACCGTAAAGAGATTTCTTACGTTGTTATGTTTTTAACGTTCTGTTTCTCAATAATGTGACTGTGAATGATGAGGGAGAACAGAAATATCATAAGTTGCGATGCCACATTTTGTTCCTTACGTGGGTGTGTGTGAATGATGAAGAACCAGCTTCAACAGCTTCAATGTAGAGATGTTGGACGCTACAATGTAGAGATGTTGGATGCTAGAGTGTTTGTTATAATGTTGAGAAGCTAGGAGTGTTTTTTATAAGATTTCATAGAAAAAGAGTTTAATACAAGAATTATATGGAGAAGCAATATGTCTTATATGTTATTTTTAGACTCTTGAGGTTAAAATAATTTCTTTTTTTCTTTTTTCTTTCCTCGTTTAAAGAGAAATTGGGTTGGTTGTTAATGATGAGGGAGAGTAAAAATGTTGTCAATTAGAAAGAAATAAAGAAATAATTTTAACATTAAAGAGGTTAAAGATAGTATTATTTTATGTTAAAGAGGTTAAAGATAGCTTATGTGACAAATTGCTTTATTATTCTATTCGGCCCTTTTCCTGTGAAACCTCACAATAAACGCTCCTAACTTCTTGAAAAACCCCTTGTGGAATAAATGATCCCAAGAGCTAGTTGTCATAGTATCTACATAACTTTCTGTGTTGTCTTTGAAGGCCTTTCATTCTAAAATGAAATGTTTTTTATGTTTCCACTTCTCTAGAAGAGTGAAAAATACATACTTTTTCTTCCCACATTTCTTTTGGCCTTTTCCAGTGCCCTATTTCACAACATAGTTTATGAGAATTAGTCTTTAACTGAGCAATAAAAATTTTAGCTCTCCAAGAAATATTGACCCCTATGTTTGCTTTTGTTAATGATTATGAGTTGGATTAAACTCTTCAATATTGTAATTTTTCTTTCTCCCTTGCTCTTTATTCCAAGTATGCATGTGGAAATTATCCATAACAAAAGTTTTTATGTGATAGTTCAATTATTTTTTGTCATGGTTCAGTTGTTGGAAAGAAATTGGGAGATGGTTAACCAATGACAATTTAAATTTCATTAATAAATGTTTATTTGATTTAAATCATACGACTCAATTTTAACTCTGATGCATTTAAGACCACCTAAAAGGGATTGATCCTAAAACTTATTAAAATCCAAAGGAGTATAGAAGTATTAGCAACGCAACTCCCTTAGTGGGCCATGCCTTACTATGTGTATCGAATTTAAGACCACCTACATGTTAAAGATCATAGAAGAATTTAAATGGGATTGATCCTAAAACTTATTAGAATAATGGGATTGGTCCTAAAACTTATTAGAATCCAAAGGAGTAGAGGAGGATTAGCAAGCCAACTTCCCTAGTGGGTCCCTACTATGTGTATTAATTTTCTTGTCAAATAATGGTAGGAATATGGTTATATTTTTGTCACATTGTGCTCGATAGATGTCACAAGGAATTGAGTGTAAAATGTCACACGACAAGATTACACAGGAATGACATTTCTCACTACAAGCAATCTCATCTATGTGTGACCCATGAGGTGTAGACTAGTTGGTTTGAGTGGGGTTTAGTCCCCACTAGGTCTTAGGTTCAAACCTCATGGGGATGGGTTAAGGATGGAAACCAATTTTGGGGAAATTAAACTATCCCAAGAGGCATCCATGCTCAATCGTGCTTCGCACAATCCTGGTGATAGCATCCCAATGTGGGTAGACCATTCTTCCATCCAATAAATAAGCTGGCCCTGACCTAGGCTCAACCTAGTAACAAAAAAAGAACAAAAGAGCCATCTTAATCTGTGTATAATGTAAAGCCACATAATGCACTTCATGAAACTTCCTCTCCTTATTGGACAATGTTTATTTTTGCTAAAACAATAACTATCAATTACTCTACATGGTGTGAATGAAAGCAATAAAAATACAAAGTGTAAAAGTTGAACACTCGTAATGGATGCTTTAGAAAATGGAGAAGAAGAGTAGTAATGTTCCACACTTTCATGGTGAAGACATAAGTCATCAATGTCACACAATTAAAACATGGAATTTTGCACTTTCCACACATCATAGAAGAGGATGGGCTCAAAAAAATAGCAGTATTTCAAACCTCAAAGGGGATTTGCAAGGAACAATCAAGAGAGGGGCTAAGGTGGCTAACCCAACAACTTGCGCTATGTTTCATCCATCGAATGATCAATTTCTTGCAAATTACTCTTTCAATGGAAAAAAAGGTAGAGAAGTGCAAGGTGCTACTGGACAAGGATAGTGCCCACATGCCCTCCAACAAATTAAGGATCTCTAGAAAATTAGCAAAATAGGATCCTCATTCGTAACATCATTAAGGTTTAGAAAAGCATATTGAATGGTAGAATACCACTCTCTCCTGTCAATCCATGACCAAGGTGCAATTCCCAATAGCACTCAATTCCTTATGTCACAAGATGGTAGTCCGACGATTTATGAAAAGGGAAGAAGTTAGGAAACAACAAACAAAAATTAAAAACTGAGGCATGTAATAATGTCAAACCATCTAAAATTATGGAGTGTGTGAACTCTTATTGATAAGCCACACCAATCATGACTACCCAAGCCCACGCTACAAAGAAGGAAGTTCTCTGACAATAATCAACAATATCATAAACGATGAAATCCAGCAACAACATTATCCTCGAGGCCATTGATGTCGAGGCCTCCTCCTTCATAACCCATTTTAGGTAGCATATTCATACCAATGCCTTTGGCATGTTGCTCAAATGCTACAAAAGAGGTGTTATGAACATAAACAAAAGGAATTGTACTTGAAATGCTTATTACCTCCTTGAACTTGTCATTCATCTTTTTAATTTTTGATGATGATGACGACATTGTAGATGACTCTAGCCACCCACTTTTATCAACTAACATATGATGAGAATATTGGATATGCTTGCAAAATGCACATGCATCATTTTCCTCATATGGTCCATAACCTCTGTTTGAACCGTGCCCACATATTGGCTTTACTTTGGATGTTTCTTTTGGTGTCACTAGAGTGGAACTTTCAGCAACTTGTTCCTCAAGCACATGCTTCAATTGAAGGCACATATGCTGCCTTCATCCATTTCTAGAATTCTTCTCAATTCAATGTTCTCTCTCTCCTTTTCATCCATCATCATCCTATCATGATGATATAGAGTACTTGCAACTGAAATCCATTCACGACAAGATGACATCAATCCGAAAAATCCCTAATCTAACATGTTTCATGAAATCACTTGTTAGGGTTGGAACTGGTGACTAACTTAGGGATTACACAGTTCCAGAGGTCAAGGTCTAGGGTTGAGGCTTGAGACTGCGCAATGCGTAGTTCAGGATGGCCAGGGTCAAAAGATTGTGCAGTTGAGGGGCTTAAGAGCTCAAGATCGAGGCTTGAGGCTTGAGGTTTCCCAATGCGAAGTTATCGAAGGATAGACTCAAGGAACTACGTAGTAGAGGGATTCAGGAGGTCAAGCTCGAGGCTTGAGCCTTGAGGTTAGCCAATGCACAGTTTGAGAGGCCTAGCTAGGTGCTTGTGCAGTTGAGGAGCTCAAAAGCTCAAGGTTGAGGCTTGAGGCCTGGAGTTGCCCAATGTGAAATTTTGGAAGGAGAACAAGCTGGGAGATTGCACAGTTGAGGGGTTCAAGGGCTCAGGCTTAAGGCTTGAAGTTTCCCAATGCGCAATTATGGAGGGAGTAAAATCTAATGGATTGTGCAACTTAAGGTGTCAGGCTGGAAGCTTGAGGCTTGGCACTGCGCAATGCACAGTTAAGGCTGACTGGGAGGCATAAATTATGTAGTTCTGGAGCTCAAGGGTCAAATTTGGGCACTATGACTACACAATGCACAATTTCAAGAGGTAAGGTCAGGGCTTGAGGGTTGAGACTGTGCAATGTGCAGTTCAGGAAGGTTGAGTGAGGTCAAGTTGATCAGGAGTGAAATTTTCTGGATGAGGCTAAGTTTGGAATTAGTGAGACCAAAGTGAACAAGGAAAAAACTTTGGCATGATCACACACTTAGAACAGTTGAAGACACAACATTGATGACTTAAAATAGATGAACAACATTCTTCCCTAAATGTGACGACATTGCAATGACTTTCCCCAGGTGCGACACTAAAGATACACTTTGCGACGATAGTCATGACACTTGCGATAATGCATAAAAATTTTGGAATGAGTGTAAAGTGTGTCTACATGACTAGAGGAACTCGTCGACACCAAAGTTACCCTTTGAAACAAGCCAAAACTCCACTTTACATGATAAGCGACACTTCCCATGCCAAAAGACGACATTTTCTATATAAAGAGAAAAGTGTGAACGACGATGAAAACAACACATGCCAAAGCGAATATAACATGAAAACGAAATTAACTAAAGTGAAAGCAAGCAAAAGAAACATTCAAAAACATGAAAGCGACACATGTGAAACTGAAGGCGCGCAAAAGAGACAGTTTGAAAAACTCATCGACATAGAAGTACATATGCAACTAGACGCAAGAAATTTTCAATGATGATGTGCACCGACTGCCGACATGAATTGAAAATTACATATGCACTTCCGAATGGAAATGACCGAGAGGGCAGTAGACACTAAAAAATTTTAACCCTCACACCCCAATTCTATTACTTCAACCTTTGCTTCGGCCTTTCCTTCAACTTCGCCATCCCCTTCAGAAACCAATTATTCTTTGTTGTTGTCGAGCCCTCTTCAACCTACATTGATCCTCACTATGAACCAATCACTTCTTTCCCTCCCTCCATTGATATAGTTCCTCTTATTCCTTGTGTTTTTCCTTCTCTTCCTTCATATCGATCCAATCAATCCAATTTCGTTGCTAATGTCGACAACCTTGACAACTCAAGTTCTTGCTCTAATTAAAAAACCGGTTTTAATTTTAAATTAAATATTAATAATCATTCTAAAACATGTTTGAGTTTATATTTCAAGAAACATTTTTAATGGTATTTTGAATCCCAATTTTAAAGATTATTCTAACTATTTTAATGGTATTTTTATCCCTATTTTTAATAATTTTAATAATTATTCTAATGATAGCATTTTTAATTTTAATAATTATTCTAATGATACTTTAATTATAGCACTTTTAATTTCAAATATAATTTCAAGGTTGATATTAGTTTTAATACTAATTTTATTTCATGTCTATTTTCTAATTCTACTTTTAAAACTAATTTCAATATTTTTCTCCTTAATTCCCCTTGAATCCAATCCTCTTCCTCTTAATTACATACCTCATCCCTCTTCTAACCTCAATTCTTCATCGATCTTTAATTATAGCATTAGTTGTTATGGTAATAATAATCAAACATTAATTCTTGTGGTAATAATTATTCTTCCACATTCTCTCCTACCCCCCTTTCAAACCTTTTAGGTTATTCTCATTCTCTGCCCTCTCTTAATGTTAAACTAGAAAACATTTCCAATGTTGAGCTTAATGGTCCTTCCTTAAACCTTTTAGAAAAAAATTTCAATTTTTCTCTTGTTCTCTGAACCATTCCCTATGGATATTATTTGTTCCATTGAATCCATCTCCCACCACCTTCCCTCCCATGTTGGGAAAGAGCTTCGACAAGAATTTAGACGCATTTAGTCAACGAGTGCTTAACTCGAGTGGTAGGGATGGTGGTTTTCCATCCCATCCACCCAAGTTCATGTCCCTGGAGACATGGCCCGTCATAGTAAGGCTGGAAGGATAGGCGTCCTGTTGGAGTCTATAATCTCAGCTCCAGTCCCGATGGACTCTCGACGTCTCGGTCTTAGGCTAAACTATTAGTTCCTAATATATGTGGCTTGCGAGTAGTGGAATATATCTGGGGAGATTGCTAGTTCCTTATCAAAATTTTTGTTGAAAAAATAATGTGGACGCATCCTTCGAAGCTCCAAGCTCCCCAAACCTAACCTTACCAAAGAGAAATTTATAGCCTTTTGTTAGCTCAATTCCAACCCCAACATTCTCATTCTAAAACTTGATAAAGAAAATGAGTCAGTTGTTATGAATTCTTCTGATTATCGTTGTAATATGCTTGATCTTAAATCTCAAAGTGTCCTCTAATTTTGCATGCTTGTCTTGTAAGTTGCATATTTTCCTATTTTATCACATATTGTGAACATAAAATAAGAAACATTTAATCACATAACTCATACATGCATTCATGAAGAGAAACAATAAAGGATTTTGTGACGAAGTTCACCCCTCCTTGGCTACATCTCCGGGCCTCCTAACATCGCTATATTTCTCTATATATTCATTGAATTGGAGTACATAAAAGTTTGCTGATAAAATAAGTGGTTATTTCCCCTTCAAGGAAATGTTCTCCTTCACCCTTCCTCCTGATCTTGCTTGTTTTAGGACACCAGGTAATTCATTCACCCAACCATTGCAAAGGCCCGCATCTAAGAAATATGGTTGAAAAAATGATACTTATGAGAAGCATCCAAAGATAATAATCTAAGTTTAGTCTTCTTTCCTGGTGTACATTATTCAATCCCTGCTCTTATTTTTCCTTTTTATATAAATATTGTGAGAGAAAGTATATGAGGAAATTTCATTTGACAATGCCTTTTGGGAATGATGGATAAAATTCGAGGAAATATGGAAATGAAAGCACATGATAGATTTAATGTCTTAAGATTCATGCAACCATGAGTGCTTAAACTCCTCCCCTTGATAAATTAATTTACAGTAATAGGCTTTTGGATTGGCAATGACAATAATTACACATTACTGAAATGTACAGTGATTTATTTGTGTCCAAATCATTTGTGATTCACTACAGTGTGCATGGAGACACATACTCGGGGCATATATTTCCAACTTCATTCCAATACACGCCCTTCGCGACGAGGGCATCGAGCATACCCTAATGGCGATGAAGCAGAAGACTTCCAAAATGATTTCTTTTCCAACAGTCGTGGCAGATGCATATTTTTGTCTCATGAAGCAAGTTTTTCTTTATTTTCATGTTAATCAAGGTTTTCATGAATATTTTGCACAAACTAACAATATGCATCTATTATATGTCGTACTTAAATGAGGGGATGAACTCTCGTGGAAGAAGTGTCATCCACAAGCACAATCTCCTCGATCCTGGAAACTGCCATTGATATGCCCGGGAGGCATGCAATATATAGTAGTTGTTGTTTTAAAAAGCTTGAAATATATGTGATAATAACTGTGACAAACATTTGGTGGACACATGATATTTGATAATTTAGAGAGGATAAATAATGTTAAATGGGTGCGACATGTAAAAATTACCTTGTAATTAAAATTGTGATTAAAAGAGTCCCTACATTAACATCCATCTAAACAAAATATCATATCTATGTATTTATTTGTAATCAAATTATATTTGTATTATTAATATGCTGACAAACACTATGGAATATCCTTTATTTTTGGTTGTATTTGTAGATAAAGGATCATCATCATATTTTTGTTGTTATATATATGCACATTACAGTTGCTTCCTATGCTATGGTTATTGCATTTTTTTTAGGATCACTAACTGTTTTTTCTTGGAGTTAAAGTAACTAGGTAAAATCTTATAAACTCATGAGTTTTGCTAAATTAATATGTTTTTTTGTAAGTGTCAAAAAATAAAGGGTTGATTAGTTTCTTATTGTTTAATTGTTCAATTTGATGGAGCTTCGAGTGTTGTACTTTGATGAGTTATGTAGTTTTTCCCTATTAAGATATAAAGAAAGGATTAATTTGTTTTTCTAAAACATTACAAATTGTTTAACTGTTTTATGAGGTAGTGATTAGTTGCTTTCCACCTATCTTTCTAGTTTATCTATTAGGTATTTAGATAATTTTTGTATTTCTATATTTGCAAAATTGTTTTTCAAAGTTTATGATTATAATATTAATAACACCAAATTGTTGTATGACATACAAGCTGTTACACAGTGATTTCAATATCGTTCCTACCTATACAAATCAGCACATTGGAGGGCCATTTTGTGACCTATGAGCAATGTCATGCTTGAAACCATTATCAAAGCATTCCTCCAATCATGAGCTTCAATTGCCCTAAAGACATCTCTCCTTGAGAAAGCCATAAAAACATCCCTTTTTGTAGCTGCAGGTATCCGATCACTCACTCACTTGATGAGGAAAATCCTACAAGAGAGCCGTCAGTAGCTCTGTTCCTGTGCGATCGCGCCCGGCCAATTTTAAGTGTTTTTAAATAAGAATATCGTGGAGAGATTCGTTTCAACAGACTCATAAACTGCTATCTATCTTGAGTTGGGAGGTTTGGCTCCGGGAGTTCCATGGAAGGAAAGTGGTTTGCCACCTCTCATGGAAGCTTCCTTGAAGATAGGGCCAATCCCACAATTATAGGGATCCCAACTCCCCTTCCTCCATCTATAAAAGCTAGCTCATTTCCATTGCAAGCTAGTCTTGAAGTGCCTAAGCCTTGAATCTCCAAGTTCTCAAATTCCCAAGAGCCTTCATGCTGCAAGAGCCCTCATTTTTCCCTTAAGGCCGACTCAAGCAAGGAGACTATCGTCGAGAGACTCTTAGAGAGGCTTGTCCCATCCCTGGCAGGCTTTGCGAGACGTGCACGACTGGAGACCCTTCCGAAGGAGACCTCAGCGTCAGAACATTGGTTGTACTCTCTTTCGATTGCTTATTAATGAATGACTACTGGTTATGGTTCCACTCTATTTTTCACTTATGATAATGATGAGTTATATCCTTTCTGACTGATATATAGTTGTGTATTCTGGATTTTATGCTTGTATTCGTGTTGTTTCTTGCATGTGCAGGTGTCCATCCACGGAGATCGTGGGGATCGTGATCTGCCGAGGCTGAGGAATGAGAACGCTGTCTCTTCTACGAATCATAGCACTAGACTCCAGGTAGGCCTCCATCGTTGGTCTGTTTATTCGCAATTAGGAACTTGCGCTGTAGCATTTGATGATTGTTTCTAGACCCGTGCTGGGCTAGTAGGGATCGCCTCTGTCCGCAGAGGGGATTTACCTCCTCAACAACAACCCTTTCTTGTAAAATTTTATCATACCCATGAGGTCTAGACCAATTGGTTTGAGTGGAGCTTAGTCCCCAAATGGTCTCATGTTCAAACCTCGTGGGAAGGAGTTGTGGATGGAAGCCACTTATGGGGGAATTAAAATATCCCAAAGAGCATCAATGCTCAAAAGAGCTTCACACAATCCTTGGAAAGAACCATGAATCTTATCTTACTTTTATGTTCATTTTAGAGTCTTGCCTACGTGCATTCTATATTCCTTAATAGGAATATTTCAATCTTCTTAATTCAATATTATAAGGTGGTTCCCATTGATAAGGATGAAATGAAAGAGAAAAAAGGGGATTTCAATCTTATAAGGTGTTTTCCATTGCTAAGGATGAAATGAAAGAGGAAAAAGGAGCTAGTGGGCACTGCACTCCCACCCCATGATGGGAGGCACCCAAAAAATGCTTGCAAGCGTTGGAGCCATCAATGCCACAACATATGCACATAGTTTCCATTAGCCCTTAATACTTGTAAATGGTGATAGAACACAGATAAGGGGCCTAATATTTGAAAAAATAAAGGGCCATGCCCTTGGAAATAATGTAGTGTTTATAAGTTCTAAAAATGTATATAAATAATAAATGTAAAATGAAATAGATTGAGAGTAGAGAAATTTGAAAAGGACAAGACACCATTTCACTTTAAACACATATATTTTACCTCCTTGTTTCCATGAAAGCTACCATAAAGAGGTTAAATCATTCATATCGAACTTGAAAAAATGAAATAGAGCAATACAAAAAATGAATTAATAACAATGCACTAAGAATAAAAGAAATCAAGGGTGAATGTGAAAATAATTATCTAGGAATAGTAGAAATGCTCTAAACTTAAGCATTGGTTTATTTGGGTTCATTTGCTAGAATCCTCAAAAAATCTCCAAGAATCTATGGATTCATGTAGTCTTTTTGAAATTTCTTAGTGACTTTTATTGATATTGGTTTTTAATTTCCTTCCTAAAAAACCTTGGTATTCCAAATATCATTTTAATTTTAGATTATCAAAATTTTTGAGATCACAAAACATAGTAATGTTGTAAAGATACACAATGATTAAGTTATATTATTGATTACTTTTATTTTTTAAATATAAAAAATAGATTAATTATTGAAAATCTAAATATTCTATAAAATAATAAATCCCCGCCAAGCAACTTTTAACTAAATCCAATAATAAACAAATACATAAAAAAAACTAATGTTTGTCCAATAATATTTTGGCGGCACTTAACCATATTTAATTCTACGGGAGGGGTTTATAAAAACCCTTTCTTTTTAATAATTTTGAGCTCTTTTGGGACAGGTTGGAGGACCGACTTTGCCTCATGCGCTGCAGTGGAAACAATTCGCTGGGTATGAGAAAAAATTTGAATGTCACCTAAAAGCTCTGGAAAGAGGTGATCCAAAGTTGTCTTCCACTCTCTACATTCTCTAGAGAGCAAGGGTTGCAGAGAATACAGCAACCAAAACGTCGCACTGGCTATTGGTTGATGTGATGGAAATATTGTTTGGCCTGTGTGAGGGCATCCTCCATATTTCTTAATATAATTGCATGGACATGTGAGACTTCATCCATTCCATTTGGCTCTAACATCACGATAATTGTTAGCCTCAGTGAGGGTGATGTCGTACCACTATTTTTTTGGGCTATGCGATTTTCATTTTCTCTTCGCCATCAATTTCCACCGCAGGCAATACCGGTATAGCAAGGATTTTGAAGGGTGTTGGTTTCAAATCTTGGCAAAGCTTAAAGTGGTAACTATAAGTGATATTTCTAATTCTCATTAGACTTTAATATTTGATGGCAGACAATAAAAACAGGATGAGTTAAACTTATTTTTATCATTCAATTTATAAGCTATTTTTCAAACTCAATATATACAAATGCTGATACATAGTGTCCATACTCATTGGGTGCTCAAATTCTCTCCATAGAGTTCTGTACCTACTACCAGCATTTTAAATTTTTTATCATCACAACACAACCATTAGGAATTTTTTTACGATTGAGAATTCTTTAGGCTTATTTTCTGTCTCACGAACACTATTTGGAATGGGAAAAGAGAACTGGGTTGTTGCACCGAGAGAAGCAAGGTGAGCTACAACCCTGATGGGGGGAGATATTCATTACTTCATATGTGTGTAATGCCTAAACAAAGGCCAACATGAAATAAAATTCACTTTCTGAGTGGTGTATTTCCTACAATTGGTGGA
The DNA here is from genome assembly GCA_034641835.2 of Pinus albicaulis. Lineage (NCBI taxonomy): Eukaryota > Viridiplantae > Streptophyta > Pinopsida > Pinales > Pinaceae > Pinus > Pinus albicaulis. The sequence goes on along the minus strand of CM076572.1, from coordinate 138,036,269 downwards.
GTTTCATCACAATTGGAAGTCACAGTGAGTGATTTCTCTTGTTGTGAAGGGATTGAGTAAGAAAGGTTGACCTATTCAAAACAGGGGAGATGAACCTCTATGATAACTAGTTGAATTTTGGTGATATATAATATATACGATATAGATCAACTTAGCTTTAGTGGGTTAGCTAGATCAGTTTGAACCAACCAATTTCAACGCGGAGATCAGTGAGAGGTCATGGGTACAATTCTAGTAGAGTTCCTCTAGGTTAAGAGTACATATTATAAACTAGTAGGATTTACCCCAGGTACCACTCCCGCAATGTAAGGAGGTGCCTAAAAGGTTTCCTCAAGGAAGTTTTCCAAATAAAAGAAATAATAAAAATATAGATTTGTTTTAACACTAGATCTATTAATCTTCAAGAATTTTAAACACTGTGTTTTTCAATCTCTCTTAGTGCTTAACAGATTCATGTAAAGATGGATCTATGCCAATGTAAAGTTTCTAGTGGGTGGTGAAATTCCTACAACTGATTGAGTTTTTTCACAAATTGAAATACCACAGAGTGCTTTCATTCCTAGTTTGAGAACCTAATGAGAAAGGGACTTAGTGAGGAGGGTTGAGTTATTCAAAACTTGGAAACTAAACATTGGTGATCATGGTAGGTTCACAATAGAAAAACTGAATTTCAACAATCTAGGTGAGTTCAAGTTTTATATGGTTTCGTTATTGACAATCCTGCTTTAGTGGCTTGTGTAGTTTTTTTTGATCCTGTGTCAGAACATAGATTTCGATCTAAGAAAGACTTGTTTAAGTTATTGGAATCTGGATATATCAGAGGGGCTAGTTCAAAGCGGAAGAATGAAAACTCTGACAGTAAAACTTCAACAACGAACGAAAGCAGTGTAATTTTCAAATAATTAATTATGAGCAAATTTTTTTTTCCTTCTAGTTAGGCCATATCCTAATTCACATTTTTTTGGCTCAAGATTTTTTCCTTGGCATTTCATCTTGGGCATGAAGATGCTGGAAATGCAAATACACCCGTTTCATCATTGTCATCACAAAAATTCAGTGAATTACAGAATACAGTAGGAGTGAATTCTAGTAAGAGACCTACTAAGGTTAGATGGGTTCGAAATAGTTCAGAAGGATCATGGGTACATCTTATAAATGAAGACGATATGAATGGATAATGAAGGAAGGGGAGCTGATTTTTGACCTCGATGCCAATGCAAACACATGCAAATAGTACTTTCATCTCAAAATCCTTTTATTTGCCATTTTATTTCTCACGTAGCATGATAGCCTTGCTTGCTGTTAAATTTGGAAAACTAGGTCCAAACTCTATGTTTTGCTGCTTAGATGATGATCCCAACATTTTTATTGGATTCCTCTTTCGGAGAGGTGTAAGATTGATCTAAATATCATCTCGATCAGATGAGCAGAACATGTACTTTGAATTTATTCCACTTATTTGCTAGGTCACCCTGGAATATAATATAGACTTAAATGTCTTAAAGGACGTGTCACACAACCCTAAAGATGCCTATATATTTGAGAGACTTGGAGTTCATTATACACACAATATGTGGAGGATTTTCTTCTCTCTTGATGGCGATGGAGCTGTGTATTTGTGGAATATTCTTTGTCTGGGTTTTCTTGGGGTTGTGTGTGACACACTTGGCTGAATGACCTATTTGAGACTTTGCTGGTAGAAGAATCTTGATGATCTTTGTAACGCCACCATTCATTATCTCTGTTTTGGTTTGTATTCCATCGATCTATTGGTATGTTCTATCTGCTTCAGTATTTTGTGCCCTAATCTGAAATGACATAGAACATGTTCAGAAATTTACATGGTACCAAAGCTTAGGAGAAGACAAAGACCATCTTGATCAGAATCCAGGGCAGAGAGATGAAGAGTTGTAAGTGACATTAGATGTTTGTTTGGGTTTAATTTGGAGAAGGCCACAACTACAAGAAGCTACTATGTTAGGCGCTTCTGTCACGGAGGAAGCATTAGACTCAATTGAATTGACAGTCAAGGACCTTTATGCCTTGCAAAAAAAAAAAACAAACAAACTAGATTGAATGAAGAAACATTCATATGGAATGAATTAGATTCATTTAAGGGCAGCATCGACATGAAGTAGAAAGTATCAACTTCGGCCCTAGCAAACGGATTAGCCGGAAATGATGCCCATAGACACTAAAATTTACACATGTGAATTAAGTGCGGATTGATCGTAAGAACTGGAGAAATTGATCGTAAAATGGATGAAATGAAATACATGGAAATTCTTCAAATTCAAATTCTTTCCAAATTTCCAAATTACTGCAATCGGGGGCAGCTGAAACATAATTGCGACCAAAGGACTATCAGTCTCCATTCAATTGTTCTGAAATTGAAGTTCATCGAGTCAAGTTTGAACATGATTGGACCAATATTTGTCGTGAAGGATACGGGGTTGAATAGCTTTCAGTCTGTATCGATTATCCAGGGTGAATTTAACAATAACCTTCGGTGTGTAGATTACGTGTGCCGTCGTTGTTCCAGAAAGCCCTGTCACTGGGGATTTTTTTTCGAGCCGCCAATTTTACAGAAAATCCGTTTTTTTTTGGGGCTGCAGATTTTTCCGAGCCAGGAATAAGACCGCTGTCATTCAGAAAGTAATTCGAGCTCCCCATTTCAGAAGGTCTACACTACGTAAATCTCATAATTAAAATCTGATGCCCATACTCCTTGCTGGCCGAATTTCCTGAGCTTGTGGGTAGATATTTGAGTTGTATGCAGGATAAGAGGGCCATGTCCTCTCCTCATCGGGACTAAATCCTCACCATAAGATGCCAAGTTTATGAATGTATGAGAGAAGTATCATAACTAGAGCTGAGCACACTATTATAGATGGTCGAAATTCCATTTTGGCATGTTTAACAACAGACTACAAGCTGTATTATCCCAAAGGGTTGCACCCATATCCCAGTTCATTATTTATAGCTTAATATTTGGGATTGAATAGTTGAATTTCCTATAGGAGCAACATCTTTGGACTAGAAGTTGAAATTCTCATCACTTCCAAAATTATTAGAGGGCAAACTTACCTGCTAAAGGTTGCCATATTCCTGGAGGAATCGAGTTGAAATTGTATCACAAGGATTTGACAGTGTATCAATTGCCCATAAGTATTCATGGTGCACTGTCTTCAATTTATTGGTAAGGTGCTTGATTAAAGTCTATTATTTCAGGGCTGAAGCAGAATATTCTAGAAGAAAGTGTAACAATCATTGAAGACTGTGGATAAATTTTCCAAGAGCTATAACAAAGGATGGAACACAACACCAGTGCGTATGGAGTAGGGGAAGGTGTAGTATTAACAGAGTGGTAGAGTACTAGTCTGAGCTGACAAACCATATCTAGACTGTGTAATGAAATATCATATCAAGAGGAATAAGTTAGACATATACCTTGCTAGTAGCAACTTAACCCAGAAATACATATCATCACTCTTGAAGTGGGGATGTGCTGGGAAAATGGTCATGATACCATCTATGGAATCAAAATGATGGCACCTACAGATTTTCTAGGATTAAGAAGGAGACCTCTATTTGTCTATTCTCCTGAGCAAAAATGGATTACTGGAAGCTTCTACAATGAGAAGCTGAAATTTCTAGAGGATGTGAAGTCGTCTTCTGTAGGAATTTCTGTGGGCTCCAACATATCTTCAAAGGCATATAAGAGATATGTTCATAAATCCTCCTAGTTCCAAGGAAGACAATGCTGCAGGGATAGAAGAACAGGAAGTCCCAAAGGATTATTTCATTCTCAAATTGCATTGCAGAACTGAGATCTGAAGATTTACGCCCTAGATCAGTCAACCAATAACTGTAGATGGGTAGATCTGGAAAATAAGAAGAAGTGAAGGATCATGAGCGAAGGAATCATGATATATTCTACCTGTTTGATAGTGATATATGGCAGAATATGTATGACCATGAAGTTTCAAACCTTCAATACTATATGGCAGTATGACAATGATTAAGAAGATAGTGATGGGTAGGATAAAACTATGGCAACACCGTAATCAACGATATGACAGAGTTTTTGCAACCTTCAGTCACGTTGTTGGAGTCTTGAACCATGATCAACAAAATCCTGTGAAGTCTTGGATGGCTTTGACAGTGGGAGAATAAGACCCCTTTCCAAGTTGGTGTCTGGGATGCCCTCATTTAAAATAGATGTCTTCTCTCACAAGAGAAGCTAGGATTAAGAGGGAGAATTCAACTGTATATGATCTTGATCTAATATCATTGCTAAAAGAAAGAACACCCTCATGGCTCAAAGATATATGACTTCAAGGGAGAAATTCCGGTAGAAAAACAAGAAGCCATATAAATACCAGAGGTTTCTAGCTGCCATGAGTACAATATGAGCCTAGATCATTTAAAGAAGCTGTAAAGCATCAAGTCTGCAAGGATGCAAGGGTGATGTCTGGGATATGGTTCCTAGACCATAGAACAAAGATATTGTCACCTCGATATAAGATCAAGCATGGATCTAATGGGAAAATGTGTTGCCTGAGACTTATCTAGGAAGGCATGGATTACTATTGCACCTATAATCTATTATTTCCCTTGCTGCTATGCAAGGACAAAATCTTCATTAGATGGATTTGAAGACTGCCTTTTGGCATGGTGCTATAAAGGAAGAGGTGTATGTAGAGAAACCTCTGGGTCTCTAAGTCTAGGATCGAGACACCCATGTCTACAGGTTGAAGAAATCCCTCTATGGGCTGAAGCAAGCACCCAGAGCTTGGTACGAGAGGATGTATAACTACCTAATGAAGTTGGGAATAACTCGGAGTAATGATGATTCAAACATTTACTTCAAGGTTGATAGAGAAAAGCCTCTCATTCTGGTTCTCTATGTGGACAATCTCTTCCTGACAGGTGCTGACCCTCTTATTCATCAGTGCAAGAGGGAGCTCGCTGCTAAATTTGAAATGAAGGACCTAGGACTGATGCACTACTTCTTAGGCCTGGAGGTCTAGCAGAGACGTAGCGAGATTTTCCTTTCTCAAGGAAAATACAGTGTGAAGCTTTTAGAAAGATTTGATATGGTGGAATGTAAGTCCGTGACAATACCGATGAAGCTCAACTTTAATAAGTTGAGTGGCAGCGCTACTGGGACCATGTTAGTAAATTCTACTGAATATAATCAACTCGTAGGGGCTCTGATGTCCTTAGTGAACACTCGTCCAGACATATGTTGTGCAGTGAACACTATGAGTCAACACATGGTTGATCATAACATTCAGTGGGTTGGTGCCAAGAAACTCTTGAGATATCTCTGTGGCATGATAGACCGTGGGCTGAGATACATTGCTGGGAGTAGGACACTCCTTGGATATACTGATTTCGATTTGGCTGGTAGTGTGGTGGTTCACAAGAGCAAATTTGGATGTTGTTTCACATGTAGATATGCTTCGGGTAGGAAACGAAAGTCGATAGCCTTGAACACCACTGAGGCCAAATACATTGCAACATGTATGGCCCGTTGTGAAGTCACTTAGTTGCGAAAGATTTTCAGTAAGCTATTCGAGCATGTGCTAGATGCCACCGTTATCCTTTTTGATAACCAGAGGGGGATTCGTTTGTCAGAGAATCCAGTGTGCCAATTGATCCAAGTATGATGATGGTTGGTAGCACTTTATCCGGGATATGGTACAGCAAGGCACCGTAAGGCTCAATCATATAGGAACTGATGAGAAGTTCGTGGATATTATCACAATGCCCTTGGGGAAGGTCATGTTCCTAACCTTCCGTTAGAATCTTGGAATTATGGAACGACCCTATTTGGAGGGTCTTGTTGGACGATGAGCTCTGGGAGCTCCAAGGGGTTTTTGGGGATAGCTTTGGTGCTATAAGCAACCACAGGGCTAGGCTTGCCGAACCTAGTTGGTGTGATTTTGCCCCACCGTGATGATATTGAGATGGTTTACCTCTCTTTGATCTGTGCCCTGTATGCATCCTACCCATGGAGTTTCGGACTCATGGGAAGTACCTCTAATTTGGACAATGAGGTGGGAAATGTGAATAGAGACCATAGTAAGACTGATGGATGCATCGGAGATTGTCGTACTCTCTATGTCTAGGATGGCACGTGTCGAACAACTTGATCTGGGATCATGTAATGTCAGGTTTCGGACCTCCAATTGACTTTGGGTCAGTGAGACTAACTTTGGGCTAGTATATATGACTCTCTTGAGTCCAAGTGAGGTTTCGAACCTCCTACTGACTTTGCCCAGAGTAAAAATAACTTCTGCTAGAAAGAGACCTTAGAGTCCTGTAGATACTGGGAACTGGCTGCACCTCAGCCAACTATACAGAGACAAGGGATCGTCCCAATTTCTGCTCAAACAGTGAAGTTAGTAGTGGTTACGTGATGGATTTACTGTTGTTTGGATTGCACTAGTGGATGGAGTTCTCCTTGAAGGAGAGGGAGGCAATTGGAATTCAGGGTCCAAAATATAAGCCATCTTCTTCAACGAATATCCAAGAGCTTTATTGGACTTCTTTCTAGAGGCAAGATGATCTAAAGATCATCTCGATCAGATGAGTAGAACATGTACTTTGAATTTATTCCACTTATGTGTTAGGTCAGCCTGGAATATAATATAGACTTAAATGTCTTAAAGGACGTGTCACACAACCCCAAAGATGCCTATATATTGGAAAGACTTGGAGTTCATTATACACACAATGTGTGGATGATTTTCTTCTCTCTTGATGGTGATGGAGCTGCGTTCTGGGTTTGCAGAATATTCTTTGTCTAGGTTATCTTGGGGTTGTGTGTGACACACTTGGCTAAATGACCTATTGGAGACTTCGCTGGTAGAAGCATCCTGCTGATCGCCATAACGCCACCATTCATTATCTCTCTTTTGGCTTGTCTTCCATTGATCTATTGGTATGTTCTATCTGCTTTAGTATTTTGTGCCCTAATCTGAAATGGCATAGAACATGTTCAAAAATTTACACTTGCATATCATTTATTGATGTACATGTTATTATTCGTAGACATCTATTACACTCCTTTTAATAGTTAAAGCTTCTTGTATTGATACCCTTAAATATTTTTAGTGAGGAATTTCACTAGCAACAACATTATTTTTGTTTCTTTGTTTCTTATGTATTGTTTAATTCCTTTCAGCAGTTTTAATTTTTGTTGCTTGCCCTGCTGAATACTTTTACTTGGGAGCACTCTACTATTAGACGAAATGGAGCTCCCATCCGATGACTCCCTCCAGTGATGGGACAGCTCTGGCCAGTGCCCCGCTGACATCCGTTGTTTTGAATCGACAGGTGGGCCCTGCTCTGCCCCACTCCGCTACCCTGCTCTTTGCCAGCTGCCCCCCCTCCGCCTCCCCTCTGCTCATGCCTGACTACCATTTAAAATTTAAATTCTTAAAATTATTTCGCGCCCAACTACCATTTCAATATTTCACTACACCCGACTACAATTTCCGAGAGCAGAGGTGAAGAGTAGATTCTGAGAGCCAAGTTGAAGAGCGCGAGCGGATTAAATTCTTCACCACGGGTAATTCTTCGCCATTTGAATCCTAAAGTAGAATTTGATATTTTTGAGAGGCTTCCTCACTTGGGAGAGGATGAAGGAGCACTATCACAGATCATATACATATGTAATATAAATGAATAATTTGGGCCTCAAGGTTATCTATCCTGGCTTAGAACATCACCCTCAGTATTCTCTTTTGAAGTCCATAGTAAACAGTGGGTATGGGTATGAAGCAATGCTGTGTGTGGACATGGACACAAAAGAGAGGGCTTATAATCTTATGTACCACCTGTAGAATTATACGCAGTTTGGGCTGATGGCAGGGATCTCGCCAGGTTTGATTTGGATGTCAATCAGTTACAGTGGGACTCTTGAGAAGAAATGGAGCCAATTTGAGAATGCCATCGACAAGATGACTAAACTCCTGCCTTGTAAACACCAAAATTGAATGTAGTGCAACTGTGTTTTTTTATCCATTGTTATTTTGAAGATAGGAAACCTGAGGGTTTAAAGTTAGCTTCAGGCCCTTAAGTTCTTTCCAGAAACTACAGTTGTATACACTAATAGTGGCACTGTGCATTCTCTTTCTGTTTGTTTGCTTGGCTTCCTCCCCTTATTTTGTGGGTTGTGTGATGTGGATGTGTACGTCAATAAACAGTTTGTGACTATGATTATAAAAACTTCAGTTTTGTCATTTATTACAAAGTCTTTATGTAGGAATTTACAAGGTAAGTTTCGTAGATCAAGAACCAAAGGTCACCACTTACAAATCAGTACACTAGTATAATCACGTGGTTAAAACCCTCAAACAGGGAAACAATCCACCGCCTGAGCCAACGTGGCCACTTCAGGCAATTTATTAATATAAAAAGAAAAGTTACTCTCATAAACGGTTACCAGAAAAATGACCCTCCATGCTCTTTAAATAGAGATCATGGACCAATCGGGTGTTAAGCGATGGATCAAGTGTCATTAATACCGAGGAGAGAGATAACCGTCGGATCACTACAAATCCTGACTATCGGATTATAAGTTACAAATGTTAATGGTAAAGAAACACACTTTACCTAACTCTACACTAGACTAATTTATTCTTAACTATTTCCTATGTGTTGGAATATCCTAACATCCCCCCTTAAGAACAACTTGGGATAGGATTGAAGGATTTACAAAGGTGACACAAAAGGAACCTATTTCCTATGTGTCGAAATATCCTAACATCCCCCCTTAAGAACAACTTGGGATAGGATTGAAGGATTTACAAAAGTGACATAATAGGAGAAGGAAGGAGGCATTAGGGCCTATCCCCCCTTAATGACAACGTTCCTGAACTCCAAGCATGGATCAAATTTTGGTAAACTTCGCTTTTGTGAGAGCCTTTGTAAAGATATCGACTACTTGATCATTGGTTGGACAGTACTGCACTTCAATAACATGATCATGAATGAGATTTTTGATGAAGTGTATGTGGATTTCAATGTGTTTCATATGCTAATGCTGAACTAGATCTTTACATAGTTGAATGACACTCTGATTGTCACACCAAAGTGTAGTTGGATGCTGCTGATGAAGACCAAATTCAGACAGGATCTGACAAAGCCACATGGCTTCCTTGTTGGCTTCAATTGCACCACGATACTCTGCTTTTGCTGAAGAAAGAGAGATGGAACTTTTTTTCTTACAAGACCAAGTAATAGGTCCTGAACCAGGAGTGAATACATAGCCTGCAGTAGACTTTCGATTATCAGGGTCACCAGCCCAATCAGAATCAGTGAAGCCAATCAAAAATGGAGATGCTCCTGCACTGTAATGAATCCCGAACTGAACTGTACCTTGAATATATCGAAGTATTATTTTAGCTTATTTCCAGTGACTTTCATGAGGTTGGTGCATAAACCGAGTGACAAGACCAACGACAAAGGAAAGGTCGAGACGAGTATGGGTTATATATAGAATTTGCCAACAAGTTGACGATATAAGGTAGCGTCAACTTCAGGGGTAGTACAAGTGACTGAATGCTTGACTACAGACTGAAAGGGAGAAGGGGCTGGCTTACACTCTTCCATGTGAAAGTGGTGTAGAAGATCACAAGCATACTTGGACTAAGAGAGGGTAATGCCTTCCTTGGATTGCAAGACTTGAAGACCAAGGAAATAATGCAAGTTTCCTAAGTCTGTCATTTCAAACTTCTTTTTGAGGCTAGAATTCACATGGTTTATATGTTTTGGATCACTACTAGTAAGGATAAGATCATCAACATAAAGAACAAGGATGGTGAAGGACTTACCCACTTTCTTGGTGTAGACAGTGTTGTTAGAATGACACCTAGAAAAGCCATTATCTAATATAAATCTATCCATTTTGGAATACCAAGCTTGAGGAGCTTGTTTGAGACCATAGAGAGACTTCCTAAGGCGACAAACAAGGCTAGAGTCTTTTTTGATATAGTCAGGGGGTTGTTCCATGTAGATTTCTTCATGTAAATATCCATGTAAGAAGGTGGATTTAACATCCATCTGATGGACTTCTCATTTAAAGGAGGCAGCAAGGGAAAGAGCAAGGTGGATAGAATTCATTTTGGCAACAGGGGAGAAGGTTTTAGTATAGTAAATGCCTTCAACTTGTGAAAATCCTTTAGTGACAAGACGAGCTTTATGTCTATCCATTTTTCCATCTGGTCCAAACTTTGTTTTATAAACCCACCTGCATTTGACAAGTTTTCTTCCTTTTGGAAGAGGAACAAGATCCCAAGTATCATTCGCCAATAAGGAGCGATATTCTTCATTCATAGCTTCATCCCAATCTTGATGACCGGAGGATTCTTCAAAGGTTTCTGGATCAGGATTTTCTGTAACTTGAGCCAATAAGGAAGAGGCTCTTTCAAACTGAGAACGTGTACGTCGTCAATCGGCAAGGTCACCTGCAAGAGAACCTACTGCATCTCGAGTAGAGCAGACCCATCTTGGAAGCGGTGGAGTAAAAGGAACAATTTGAAGAGGTGAAGGAGGATTTTCATCCTCGCTGTCATCATATCAACTAGAAGGAATTCTATTAAAAATAGAAGAGAGAGAGAGAGGTGGCACATATGCCGAATCAGGCTCGCAAGCCAAAGGTGGCACACCCGCCAAACTAGGCTCGCAGGCCAATATATTTTCATCAAATTTTACATCTCTTCTAATGATTATATTTTTGGATTTTGGTTGAAGAATTCTATATCCTTTACCATCTTCAGAATATACAACAAAAAATCATTTTTCACTCTTAGGTTCTAAGGCTTTATGTTTCGCATCTAGAATATGGGCCCAAGCATCACTTCCAAAAACACGAAAGTGACTTACATCTGGTTTTATTGAGATCCAAGATTTTTTTGGAGTTATATTCATTAAAACCTTAGTAGGAGTACGATTTACTATGTAATTTTCACAGTTAATGGCTTCTGCCCAAAAATTGAGACCAAGTCCTTTAGATTGAAGCATACAATTAGCCATTTCTTTTAAGGTGTGATTCTTCCTTTCAGCTACACCATTTTGTTGTGGAATATATGGAACAGTATGTTGCAATTGAATGCCACGTTGGGTGCAGAAGTTGATAAAATTGTTGTTAACATATTCTCCTCCATTTTCTGATCTTAACTTAAGAATTTGATGTCCAGATTGTTTCTCAACAAAGGCCTTAAAGGCCAAGAACATGTTAAAAAATTCACTCTTGAGTTTTAAGAAGTATACCCAAGTGTGTTTGGAAAAATCGTCAATGAAATTTAAGAAGTACTTGCAACCAGAGAAAGAAACAATAGGAAGTGGACCACATAAATCAATGTGCACAAGCTGCAAGGGGGCTGAACCATGCCAAGAAGCACATTTATCAAAACTATCCCGATGACGTTTTCTGGGTACACATCCGGAGCAAACAACATCTCGACAAGATACCATAGGAAGACCCGTCACCATATTCTCCTTACATAGAGTTTGAAGAGAGCGATAGTTTAAGTGACAAAATCGCTCATGCCAAAGTTTGCTCACTTCATCATTATGAGCAACAAAAATGGAGGGAAGACATGACGATCCAAAGTTTTCAAACTTATACAACCTTGTGGAATCATCAGCAATGCCAGTAGCTAAAATATGTTTAGGATCTTTCAGGTCCTTGATTACAACATCATGAGGGGAGAATTCTACTATTTTTCCCTTCACCTGAATGAGTTATCTGATAAATAGAGAGAAGGTTGCATGACAAGGTAGGAACACATAGTACATCATTAAACTGACCATTATCGAGATGAATGGTTCTAGATCCTATAACACTAAGAGATATATCATCACCAACATAACTATGTTTGGTATTATAATCATTTAAAGAAGAAAACATGGCTTTATTTTTAGCCATGTGATAAGAAGATCCAGAATCAATGAGCCACTCATGAGAATGAGAAGAGGAAGATACATTTAATGCATAACCAGATCTTGATGCTTGACAACCACAAGAAGAAAGTGCCATTCTTGAAGATGAAGGTGAAGAGTGCTCCAAATTGATGTTATGCTTCTTCATTGCTACTTCTAAGGCTTCCATCTTCTTAAAACATTTGGACTCTATATGGCCATCATGATTACAAAATTTTCAATGTCTATCGGTCTTCTTCCCTTTGTTTTTATTTTCCTTATTATTTTGGTGAGTTTCTTTTTCAATTTGCGGTTGAAAGTGCTTAGGACCCTTGTTTGGTTTTAGACCATATTTTTTAGGATACTTCTTCTTGGGATTCTTTTGATATGATTTTTGTTGGGCTACTAAGGCTTTCTTAGAAGCGTTTCCATGAGTGATAAGACAAAGGTGTAAATTTTTTTCTTGTTCTCTTATCAAAGAATCATAAAAGGAATCAAAAGAGGGATTCTTGTAGGTGGTTCCTGAAGAAATGATGGCTTCTCTAATGGAATGGAAGGTGGAAAAAAATACAGAGTATGCAGGGCCAAGCTTAGAAAGAATACAATAGATGAGGCTACTATCTTTCTTTTTTACCTTACAACCTTCTAAAAGAAGTCTAAGGGTCTTGAATTAGGACAAAAAGTCTTCAATAGAGGAGAAATTATTGGGGTCCAAAGTAAGCAACTCATTTTCAAGCTGATGTGCCTTGATTTGATTTTGAATGTCAAAGGAAGTATTTAGCTTTTCCAAGGCTTCATGAGGGGTGTCAATGTCAAGGATATGAAATCGAAGATATTGAGCAATGGACATTCCTATCAACCCTCGTGCTTGATCTTATTGATTTTCCCATTTAGTGACTTTAACATCATCAGAAGGTTTAGTTTCTACTCCTGTGGCTATTCTATAAAGCCCTTTACTTCTAATTATATCTACCATGTGAGGTAGCCATTGGAAATAATTGGTGTTGTTAAGAATAATCGGGCATGCACTTTCCATTTTTTTTTAAAAACTGAAGTTAAGAAAAGTTGAAACTAACTGCTCCAATGGAAAGATCTCAAAAAATTAGGTCATTAAAAAAAAACGGGCTTGAAAAATGGCTTCCAGATGAAGAAGTTATGCATTTTTGAAAAAACGAGTTGAAGATGTCGAATAGTTACGGGAACAGGATGAAGTGCGGCTTCTTAAAAAATAAAAATCTGCCCCTTTTAACAATTTTTTTTTTACAAAAGAAGCTTGAGAAGGAGACTTGAACCCAAGACCTCTATTCTCATAAACTAACTCCTCACCAAGTGAGATAGTAAAAGGATTCTGTTATTGTTTGAAGGGAGGAAGGGTTTTTTTTTTCGGTGGGCGTGCCTTTACCTGCACAAAAATACACAAAAACCAAGAAAAAAAAAATGAAATGCAAGCCTTACGGCAGAATGTTAGATTTCAGTTAGCCTTACTAGAAACTATCAATTTTTTCACTATTTTTGATTTCCTGAGATTGCACAAAGACGCGGGGAAAGAGCATACGTAGCAAAAGAAATGCCTCTTCCTGTTTCTGATTTTCCAAGATCGCACGTAGCACAGAGAAAAGAGCATACATAGAGAAGAGGGTATAGATCCGCCAAATAAATAAAACCTAAAAACCAAAAATAAACAGAGGGAACTGAAATAAGCAGAACTATTAACAAATATAACTGCAAAATAGATGCTTTCTACCTCCAGATCTAAACTGTCATAACCTAGGCAGTCGGAAACCTTTTCGCATGAAATGAAAGGCATTCCTCATTGCAACAGATGCTTTGGACACAACAACACAGTTCTCCAAGCCCAAAAATGTTTAGAAATATTATTTCTACAAAACGGCATTCGCATGCAGTCAAACCGACTCTGGATTTTGATCAACAATGAATACGGCCCTCAAAATGGCTCTGATACCATGTAGGAATTTACAGGGTAAGTTCCATAGATCAAGAACCAAAGGTCACCGCTCACAAACAGATCACAAATCAGTACACCAGTATAATCACATGGTTAAAACCCTCAAAGAGGGAAACAATCCACGGCCTGAGCCAACGCGGCCACTTCAGGAAATTTATTAATATAAAAATAAAAGTTACATATGTTTCTCTCATAAACGATTACCAGTCAAATGACCCTCCATGCTATTTAAATAGAGATCATGGACCAATCGGGTGTTAAGCCATGGATCAAGTGTCGTTAATACCGAGGAGAGAGATAATCGTCGGATCACTACAAATCATGATCGTCGGATTATTAGTTACAGATGTACATGGTAAAGAAACACACTTTACCTAACTCTACACTTGACTAAGTTATTATTAACTATTCCCTATGTGTCAAAATATCCTAATACTTTAAATGTCCAAAGGAGATTGTTTCAGAATGGTAGTGGATTCTTCTATTATGATAATTGTTGATTAAGTAGAATCACAAGGTATAAAAATCACACATCCAACTAGGGACTTTAAAGTTTCCTAACATTAAAATACACTTAGCTAATATTTCAATACATAGCTGACACAATGCATTGCATGAAACAACATAACTAAATTCATCCAAATAATACAAGCATAATAGTTGCTTGTTATGGTTGCTTGTATTTTCACGGGGAAATTTTGTTGTTTTAGATTAGGGAAAATTGCTGAGTAGCTCCACTTGACACTTTTTCGATTTCTTTAGAGCCGCCATTCATTCCTAGAACCATATTCTGCTCATTAATTCTTGCACCTAAGAGATTGAGAATAGAAAGGGCGCAAGCAACTATACCTTTACCTAGTGAATTAATCACGCAATTCATGCACCATTGGAAAGGTCTCTAAGTGTAGAAAAGCATGATGGGGTCCAATGCTTAAGCAGGACAGTTTTGAACCCCAAAAAATGGCTTTTAGTGCATCAAAATGACTTTAGGAAATTTTAGACAAAAATTCTCTAGACTAGGACTCACTAATAAATATGGCCCTACAAGTTGATTCCTCCAGTTTAACCACTCTGAAACGAATGAAATAGGTGACAAATAATATAAATTATCCAATTAGATCAATGACCCTACTACAATTTCCTCTACAATAAAAAAAATAACTCCGAGTCCATGGAATAACTAACTAAAAGCTTGTGGTTGGCCCACATCAAACTTGAGAAGTCAAGTTCAATAGCATTGTTGTTGAAATAACTGGATGCAAGAATGAGCCTTAAGGATGAGGTGAAGCGTTCATCATCATTTACCTTTTATGAGGGAAAAAGGAAAACTGGACATACAACTTAATGTTGTATAGCCTCCACTAAATTTAAAATAAGGCTCCTCAAAATACCACTGAACATGCAACTTTATGTGATATAATCCTTCACCCAATGTATAGGTAGGCTCCTCAAACTTCCATAATACCAACTCTGCAATACAGAAACAATGTAACACGTGTTACCTACATATGCACAACTCATCCTAATGAGGGAATCTACTACAAAAATTAGAGGGCAAGAGTGATCATGGCAGCTACATTCACTTACACCTAACAACTTTGCATCTTGGAATTGTTTCTAGGACATAAAAACCCTTCTATCTTCCTACTAATTGAAACATCAATGGTGTCTTCCAGACTTAAACTTAATGCAAGTACAGGAATTGTCATCACCATCCATGCTGCTAAAATTGCAAGCTAAAAATTTCAAACTCCAAAGATACCAATCAACAGAAGTTCTATACCTAACAGATGTTATCATGAGAAACATCATGATATTACAGTAAATACCGATGACAATAATACCAATGAAATTTGAACGGTACAATTCTAAAACTACGAACTCGGGTGAAAATAACATAAAAGGGAGTCTATCTAGATGAGGCAACTGTCCTATGCCATGAAAAAAGTAAAAATCATGACCTCAGGTGTATTTATGATGGGATGCAACTAGGCAAAGCTCATTGAACTACAAAAAACCATCATAAACTGAAATGGAAAAACACATAATTTTGAGTTGGAAACGAGACAATTACAATGAAACAGATCAAGCATCCTTAGAAGGTCAAAGGTAAATTCATTTGTTCTCAAACAAAACATCTTTCCTCTTATTGATATGGTTATTTAGATATTTATCGGTGTTCTTGTCAAAATTCAGACATACAAAACGTCAATCCAGTTGTCAAATGACTCACTTACATCTAGCAGTGAATGGAAATAGTTTTGCCTATATGCAATGCACGCTTCTAAGGTTATGGCTTATTGGACCATATTCTGATGTTTCTAGACTTGGAAGTTAATGTTAGCATCTAATATTGCTTGAATATTTATTTTCTAGACCTCAATTGTTGGCAAGAAAAACACGAAATGTTTGAATCAAATACCAACATTTAACAAAAAATAAATCAGTATCAAATACAAAGTTTATTAACAAGACGAGGGCTTACAATGGTATCCGTAATGCAAAAAGAAGGCCTAACAACAAAGAGAAGGATGGCATGAAGATACAAAATACATATGTGCCTCTCTCAACTCTTTCCAACTAGCATATCCACTTCATGCAGAGGGAAAATTTTCAAAATACTACATTCTCACATCCATATATCATACTTGAATTATAACCATATCAATTCTTCCTATCATATGCTACTCTTATAATTTATAACAGAGAACACTAATTAAATGACCCCAATAAGAACCTCATACAACACAAGAACAACATTCCAGAGAGCCAAAGTAAGACATCAAGAATTGAATGCACCCATGGAAACAAATGGCATTTAATTTCCTACCCATAAGAAACACACAAACATATCTGACCAATAATCTGCACAAAGCATCCTAAATCATGCTGATGCTAAATAGAGAAACATTATTGAAATCTCCTTCTTTGTGTATTCTGCGCCAAATTGTAACAGTTATCATATAATATTGCTAGTTGTATACAGAGGCTTTCTATTTTTTGATTTTGACTGAAGAAAGGAAATAATAAAAGAATAAATTTTTTTGAGTTTTTTCTACATGTATCCCCATCAAAATCATTCTTTGCAAGAAAATTAACATCCTCCACTTTGGAAATCTTAGTGGAGAAGAAAAATATCTCTTTCATACCACACAGGAAAATGTGCATATTGAGCAATGATACACCAACTAATCAGCATTTAGCAGATCAGTTGACATGCATCATTTCGTATTGATACGATGACAAAAAACATATTATCAAATGAAGCTTTGCAGTCCAAAGTGCTCAGCTCCTTCTCTCTAGTTATCTATGCATAGTTGGTTGTGGCATAGGGTAAGCAACTGGAACAACATAAGGAGCATGTCCCTGAGGAAGCATTACAGGAGTGCCAATAGCAGAAACCATAGACCTAGCAATGGGCTGACCAACAGTAGCTCCATATACACTAGGAAGCACTGGCTGAGAAGCATGATTAGCAGATTTCCCTGCAGATCCTGAAGATTGATTTCCTTGACCAGTTATAGGTCCCTGTGGTGATGATACATCACTCCCATTCACACTAGTAATATCATGAATGCTTGATTGTCTTTTGTCCCTGTTCATCGAATTCAACCGAATAAAACACTTTTGTGCATGACTAGCCACCTATTTGGGAGTTTGAGAAATACAAAATTCTGTGAGATGCTCCTCCAGTCACCTTTGCCAAAATTTTCAAAACCAAGCAAGAACATACTGCATCAGCAAAGATACACAAATTATCATTAAAATCAGTGAAGGTAGAGTATTTTATGTCCTACTTTTTCCCAAAATTCCTCCATCTTAAACAAAGTCAATTTAAGAAAGTTCTCATCTGTCAGGATTTTTGAGAAATCTCACTAGTCCAATACCACCGGAGACATCAAGAAAAACAAAAAATGGATTACAACATTGACAACTGTCTAACTACTCTGTACTATATTCCTAGCAGTAGGGGAACAGGGTGTTATGATCCCAGTTTTAGGTGTGGCTAGGATACATGGTTTTGCACAATTTTCTTTTACTTCTCATTATCTATTTAGTGAGATTAAAGATTTCAACTCTCAAGCATTCCTTCAGCTCAATAACAGCCAACTCCTGAGCCCTCAATGCTCACTTTGCAAATGGAGATGCGTGAAATATTCAAGGAGATAAGGCTTATTTTCCACTAGTTGTTATATTAAGTTTCAGGGGAAACTTTAAGGTTTCCTAGCACAATAGTCGGAACTGGAAGCTTTTTGCAACAACAGAGGGAATGTTATTTGGTTTCAATCTCCAGAAGGCCACACAAACAAGAGCATGAGCGACTGGAGTTCTTCTTCTGGATGAGCATTTTCTCTATCATTTTCTGGAGGCATGGACGGGATTATGGAAAACCACCTACACTGACCGTGCTAAAGCAAACGGTGTCTGTTCGTCACAAGAGATCCTTTGTGGAATTTTGAATTTAGTTTGGTTGGTTGTTGATTATGAATGTGCCCACATTACTGGAACATTACTGGATTCGACCTCTGGTGGTGGACATGAAGCAGAAGAAGCAGGTAGAGGAGGTTATCGATAAGAAGATACAAGATTCAGAATCCCGAAAAACCATAGATAAAGTTTATTGTTGGCCCTGCAATGCGCCCACCCAAGAGTTCTGTTGAGTCCTTCAATCTCAGAGGCACTGCTCACCCTTGAAGCTATAGATGGCCCATTGTTGGTGAGCAAAGAAATCGAATTGGACTGGAGCGTGCGTGAGGGAGTGGTTGTGGGGGAGTGGGGGGGAGGGGGGTGGCGGAGGGGAGGGGAGGAGCTGGCGGAGGCAGGTGGCGTGGGGGAGAGCGGGGTCCACCAGGAGGTCGCGGGTAGTCGGATGACAGCGGGACAGGAACTCGGGGTAGTTCGACGACGGGGACCGGAGCTGTCCCATTGCCCGGAAAACCTTCCATTTTTTCGAATGGAAGACAACTCCTTTTATTTGCAGGTGGTGAAGAGCAATTGAAAATTGTTGTTTTTGAGAATGTTTATCCTTTTGAAGGACCAACAAAAGAAAGCATTGAAGGAGAAATTAATTTGAACCAAAAAAAGGGATGACTCACCAATTGTATCACCATTTGGAGATTTCTGGCGAGATCCTTGTCTGGAATTTGCTGTCAAAACTTTGATAGGAGAAATTCCTATTGTAGATGATGATTTGGCCCTTCAGGATATCCTTTAGAATTATTTTGCAATGCAAGTGAAGGCAAATGAAAATCTGCGTAGTATTTTAAATCTTTATGATCTGTTAAGTTCTGTCACTATTGCAGATGTCTCTGGCAGCAATAAGCTTCTTGAGCATCCTATTTCAACTAAAGAAAAAACCTTATCATCCATGGTGGAGTTTAATAGAAGTAACGTGAATCAACACACTTTATCTATTTCAGATTGTTTGCCTGGGAACTCTTAATAGAATTGGATATACGAGGAATGTGAAGAAGTTTATAAGGCAAGATGCTAGAGACTTGCTTGAATCACTTGGGAGAAAACTATGTAAGCAGGTCTTGCCTTTTGTGAACGAAAGTAGGCACAAATAGTTAAACATACATAGATCATAGATTCAGAGAATAGACTAAATCGAATGGACTAAATCCTTTAACAAAATTTAATGACAAAAACGAACACAACTGAATGAGATAAAAAATACTAAAGCTGCAGATTGATTATTGGGGGGACTCCACCTAATGCCATAGACTTATTGCTACCTGATAATATGCAATAATACTCATGAAAGGATATTACAATGCACTTTTTCATCAAATTTTATTCTTGATCGTGTGAACTTAGTAGTGTTTTTTTTGTGGCATCTACCTATCCAGCATTGAATGGATGAAATTCAATCTGTATGCCAAGTTCCTTACGCTCCCAAGCTTCTTATTGATATTAAACGCGTCAATTTTTCTATACTGTTCTGGTTGAGATGGTAGTTCTTGATCGGTATTTTAGAAATTCCAAGATTGTAGAGCATGATGGTTATTGATAGTCTTAATGAGGTAGCATGTTTTAGGATTTATATTTCAAGAACAGAGTCCAGACAATGTAGTTGCAGAAGTGATGCTATAAATTATTTATTAGCTATCAAATTGTAGAATATTTGTTGTAGTATTTCTAACATTTTTTTTGTAGTTGAATTTATAAACTTGCCTAACTTATTAATTCAGGTTTTCCTTCTCTAAAGCAGGTCTATTGATTTTGTCAAATCAAGACGTTAGAATTGCTACTATTTGGTGTAATGAAAAATATGTGAGGAAGGCTATTCATGCGGATGCCCAAATGGTATGCTCCTTTATCTAAAAATGGCCCCTTTCCAATTTATAGCTCTTTGCACATTTCTACGACCGTTCTGTCCTTGTATGTATGCCTTGATCTAGGTATTTAGTCTTCTTATTTGCAAAGTCAAGGAGTCAAGTTTCATGTGATTATCAATTTCTCTATGCCCTGATAAAGAACCGAGTAATGGAAATAACATATTCGACATAGATGTATTCTCCTTTGGTAGTGTGCATCACATACATTCTTTCATTCGATGTTTATATGAAAGTACATATCTGGAATTCAACATATAACCGAAGTTCCGATGGCCTTAACCTTTTTTTTATTCCAACAAAAATAAAAAAGTATAATGTCATGGCTATTAAGCTGTACATTTGTTAACAGTTAGAGTCATTGCTTACATTAAAACTCACATAAGAACTTTTATCATTTTAATGGATTGGTAGAATAAAAAATATTAAACGCAAATTCAGGAATTAAAAACATCACTATGAATAAGGGAAAACTCCATCATCTAGGAATTGAGAGCGTTTATGCCATAAAATTCTTCTCTCTATAAGTGCAGTTGACAAATCTTTGTCTGCCATGATTCTAACTGGATATTTTTGAGTTCAATCCTCCCATTAAACTAATCTACTAAGACTTTATAATTTCCAACCAGTTTGAATGTCTTTACCTATTTCCAATTCACATTACCATTAATTCAGCAACATAATTGCTTCCTTGACTTATTCCAAGTTTGCACTTGATCATCACATCCTCAGAAAAGAACTAGTTAGTCCTTTCTCTACACCTTCCCCTTTGGTTGAATCTATCAAAACAACCCCACACCCCTAGGTTAGAAATTTCTAGCTCCTTCACATCCCTTTGAGAAACAAGCAAAGGCCATGCCTGTGTCGTTTTACTTGTACCAAAATTTTCGAATTGACTGTTGAGATCTGAAACAGGGTAGCTATTACTGACCATATGCTGGCTGTGACTATTATATGGTATTGATAGCATTTACTACTAGTGGAAAATGATTACCACGTCCATTGCACTTTTGTGCGATATGTGGTCCAGCTAAATGAGAAATGGTATTGTCTATGTACAATTGTTGCATTGGTGTCTAACCATTAGTGATGTGTTGATTTAGATATCAATGGCCTACAGAGACACAAATTTAATATGACCTAGGGAGTTCAATGAGTTATAGGCACAATTTTTTTATTTGAGAATAATATTATATGAAAATGTGTCTATGACTACATGACAATGATTTTGTTAGTTGATCTGTGATGTACCAATTCTAAATTATGCAAATTTTTCCTTCCTAAACATTCTTTGACAAATTTTTACAAACATTTAGAGTGCAATAATTTCATTAAACACTTGGCGTGCACATTAAGGGAAATGCTACAACAAGAGGAAATAAGAGGAAGTAATTAATTTTATTCCTTAGTTCAGAGAGCTATTACAATATAGGAAGATCAAGGAAACTGGAGGTTCACTTGGTGACATATTTTGACCAATCTCTGCCCACTGGTATAGACTAGTATAAACTTAGAAAGAAGGTACAAAATGTTAGCTTCCTTCAGAAATTCTGAACCCGTTAATCATGCTGGTTAGTACATAGAATTTGGCCTCGAATTTCTACAGGAAACATACATATTTTCTCAGCTTCATAATATGATGATTGATCTCCAATATGTCCTCCTGAAAAAAGTGATATATGGTGCCAAATCTGAGAAAAATCACCCCTAAAATATCAGCCCTCCCTCAGGAATATATTATCAGCATATTAATGATGAACTCCATCAGGAGTATGACCTTCATCTCAGGTGCTCTCGGCCTATGTACATCTCATTTTGTAACTAAAATTACCTACAAACTCAGGTAGAGTAGGCTTGTGGACTTCAGTGTTTGCAAGTGGTGACCTAAGCCCTGAATTCCATTAAATGTTCTTCTTAAAGAGACATGCTAGTTATCTCCCCCTTTGACCCACGACCTGAAGTGTGACCTTAGATGTTTCTTTCGTTGGTCTAGATAACACGCTTCTAGCCAAAATTTTGTAGAAATTAGTTAGTATAGGATGACCATCAACTTGTATGCATGACAATATTACCCTTTTCTTCCACTTGACTAGATGGAAGTCCATGCGATTCTTGAGATTCCAAGTATTGAAGAGCATTCAATTTGTCAATCTGTTCAAGAGGCAAAGAACACCATTATTCAACCTTTTGGTCACTGCTACTTAAATGGAAAGGTTTCATAATTTTCAAGAGTAGGGGTTAGTAGGGGTGGGATTCATAGCAAAGTGTATGGGCATTGTAGTACAAAATTTTAGGTACTGGAGATGGCATCAGGCTCAGGAATTGTTGCTAAGGCAAGGTGGGTTTCTCTTGAGAGAAACATGGTGAGGAAAATGTCTGAATGGCTGTTACATTTTTATCTAGCCAACATTGAAGATGTAATTGTTTGGATCATTGTCATGTGTAGGTGGTGCCAAATAATGATCTAGTTGTCTTGTTTGTGGTTGCACAATTTATCATACAAAAACATATCATGAATATGAAAATTTTAAAGCAGAGTACATTGTTATTTAAGCATTTGAATTGGTTCTTCAAAAATACATAAAGAAAAGGAATTTACTGACCCATGAAGGCTTCCACAAGTGCTAAGTATTCACAACTGAATTTCCAACAAAGATCACCAAGGAAAGGTTGATCCTCTCATCATGCCACAAGGAAACAAGATTGAATACACCTTTTCTTAAGCTCGTACTTCAAACAAAGAATAGATATTGGACTAATATGATGATAACAATTTAGATCAGAGATAAATATAGGTTTCATACCTCCTTGACATACCTTGGATAGATGGTATATATCTCGAACCAATCAACAAACTTAGAACAAGATCACAGATTTGGATCTATGCTATAGAATTTGATCAAATTTCACAGGACTTCGGTCTAGTCTTCATTGATCTCTGAGATATATACCACAGACCTAGATCAAGCCACAACACTTCGGTCTAGTCACCACTGAACTTGGATAAAGCCACAGATGAACTCATATATGTTCCATAAACTTCGCTCAAGCCATAGAAGAACTCAGATATGTTGTCACAAGGTCACAAGCCATATAAGAACTCGGATACGTTGTCACAAGGTCATAAGCCATAGAAGAAACATGTTGTCACAAGGTCTCAAGTGCTCCAAAGAATAAAGCCACTTAAGCATGGAGTTGAGGTCTAAAAAATCAAGAGCAAGCTACCTCCACCTGTGCTCTTCCATGATGGACCAACCAAGGGTTCATGCATAAACCATGTATATCATATCGCATGGTCCTGAACTCCAGAGACCAAATTTCCTCCTCCAAGTGTCTAGTGCTCCTTCTAGGTAGGTACTTTTCCTAGCCAAGCATGTGTGTTGTTTGTTTAGTTGGTTTTCCCATTTTGTGTTTCCATGGTAAATCTTGTGTAAATTGTGAATATGCCACTGTTTTCTTTCTATTTTTCTTAAAAAAATTCTTGCTTTGCTCCTCTTTCATAGATTTACAAATCACTGGAAAAAAACACAAAAGACAACCTGCAGAAGATTCTGCCAAAAATATGAGCAAAATGGGTATTTTCTGTTTGATTTTTATAATGGAATGAACCAAACATGTAGTCATCAGACTCATGCGTCAATCTCACCAAAAAATTTTAAAAAAAATACTTGGCACTTACTTGCCAGTTAGCATTCAGGATAACTAGTAACAAGTGATTGCGAGTGAAATTTACTGCTAATGAGTTAGACTCACAGGAAGCAAGTTCGGCTCACACACAAGTTAAAACAACTCATTTTCTGAGCTGTGCAAAGTTTTATATGAGTCCAAATTAAAAAATTGAGCTTCGTTACTATGGTCAGAAATACACTTGCTACTATGGTCTGTATTGGTGTATTAATTCTCAACGCATGGAAAAATTGCTGCAAGGAAACTAAATAACTAAGAAAAAGCCGACATCTGATCTAGCTTACTCTAATCAGCTTCTGAGCCATGAAAAGTAGGTAATATGTTTTTTTCCATAGAATACTCTGATATAGCTTCTGAGCCATGCAAAGCAAATAATTTGCTTTATTCCATAGAATTGACAAAGAAAGTACATAAGTGTAGACTTTGTTCCATAATCTTTTCCTTAGGCATACACTACGTGTAGACTTTGTTCCATAATCTTTTCCTTAGGCATACACTAGGTGTAGACTTTGAGATTCCTACATAGAAAGGGAAAAAGTGGGTGTTAAGGTTACAATTGAAGTGTTGGATTACCAATGTGATAAAAACTTTTAAAAAGAAATTATATGTACATACAACAACGAATAAAATCTTATTTTAGAGATCAACTGCAAAAACTTTTATTCATTGTTTGAGAAGAACCAATGTCAAGACATTAGAGTAACATCTAGACTATCAAATGTATGAACTTTGTACCACCCTTGTAATAAATCAACTAGTATGAATTCATTGGGGAGAAGTAAACCCTCCTTTCATAATATATCAACAATCATGTCGTGTTCTTTGTATATGTGGAGGAAATCCAGCTGGTCAAAACCACACGAAATTTATTCAATGAGATGGGAAATAGCCATTAGATTAATATTTATCATGGGAACTTCATCCTTCATACTCCTTATCTCTAAAGATAAATCGCCCATCATGGGGCAACAATTGAATGTTCCTACAACTAGCTAATTTCAAGAGATAAAACATAGATAAAAATTCAATGATTTATTGAATTCATGTTGGATTATGTACATATGTAGTTAATTATCTTTTATTTGGTTTCTTTATTTATTTATTTATATTTTTTGGACACCTAATCCATTAGAGTTGGTGTGGAGGAACATGAACCATCGCTTTGACTCAATCCCAAGGGACCTTGGAAGGATAATCCAAATGTCACATGTACTTGTCTTTATATGTATATATGGTTAATATTATGCAATATCATGTTTATCCTAAATATCTCTTGCATTCTCGTGAGCCCAATAGTGGTATTGGAGCCATGACTTTGTAGCAGTGGCCATTTCCTTGAGCATCATATAGAGCCTATCAGATATGCCTTGTTAGGTCTAGCATTCCATGTTGATCATTCTCCATTGCATCACCTCTTTGTGGTAACATTTATTTGCAATTATAACATTCCCTTACCTCTATTTGCAACCATCTATCTATGTGTGCGTAGTTTTGAATTACCTATCTCTATGGTATCCAAGCCTATGCACTCTACAACATGTGTCAACTTTGTCATTCTACAATGAGCAGATTTTCTCCTTGTCTGGCTGAAATGATATTACTCCTCCAACGCTTCAATTGTAATCTTAACACCCAATTTTTTCCTTTATATCTAGGAATTTCAAATTCTACACCTAATGTATGCCTAAGGAAAATATTATGGAACAAATTCTACACTAATGTACTTTTTTTGTTAGTTCTATGGAACAAAGAAAATGACCTGCTTTGCATGGCTCAGAAGCTGATTAGAGTAAACTGGATTAGAATTTTCTTTGTTCCATAGAATTGACAAAGAAAGTACATTAATCCTCCTCACCTTCCAGTACAAAAATCCATTAGTGTAATTATGTAAATAAGCTTACTAACCAGGGGCAAAAATGGACACTTCATAGTGTAATGCCCTTCCAAATGGGCTTTAAAATGTACAAGTGTTAGCAAGCTCAACAAGAGAGACTGATAAATGACCCTACTAGGTGGTTTCAACCTCTAAGGGGGTGACAGGTCCATGGTACATCCATCGAATGGCAGGTGTCGTGTGAAATGATGATGGAACAAAGTGGGGGCAAAGAGAATGCTCCAAGCCACATGCCATGGCACTAGGGTAGCTAAGATGAATGAAGCCCACACATTGGGTATATGGATGTAATATGCACATTTATAGAAACAATTTTAAGTCTAGTTTAGACATCCAAAGACATAGTAGACTCTCTAGGACATATATGAAGTGTGATAGACTCCTGAAATTTTGAGACTCGCAGAGAAAAAAAAAAAGTTTCCTATTGGCTTTTTATGGTGATTGTAAGGCAGCATTAGTGCCTCCCAAAGAAAATGGGTATATGGTGTCAGAAAAGGCTCTCGATAGGAAAAATTCAGTGAGACAATGATGGTGGTAACACTCCAACTTGTGGGTTTACTCGAACCTTTTCCTTTTTTCCTATACTTCAGAAATTCATCAAATGGGAGATCACAAGGGAAAACAAGCTCCAGGATTATGGTTTTTTGTAATATTCCAAATTAGCAGTCAGCTAATTGGAATATTAATTTTGATTTATTTTGGCATTTCCTAATGTTGGGAATAAAGTAAGCCAAATAAATTTGTTTCCTAAATTCCCTAAGGGAAAATTGTGGCTCTATTGGTGGGGTCGAATTGGCCTTAGGTGGCAGCGTAGAAGAGGAAGAAAAAGGACAACGTGGGATTGCTTAAAGGAAGGTAGCACATGATTGGTCAAGGAGAGGCAATGCAGGCGAAGGTGGGACCCAAGGCATACTTTGGGCCTCAATGCATAAAAGGAAGAAGGGAATGCTCATTTGGCATTCATTCATTCATCTTATTACTATTGGTCATTTTGACTGAAGCATGCTTGAGCCAGATAGCCATGTCTGTAGTGTTGTTTAGCACATGAGATCTTCAAGCAGAGATCTCAAACTCTACCTCGGGGGACTTCAAGTGCTCGCTCAAGAGAGGAGTTTTGTATTTTGGTTGGGGGAATTACACAGTAGTAGCAACAGGAAGAGCGTAGCCCCTTCAATACTGCACAAAGGTATAGTAGGCTACACAGTGATTGCGTCGTTCAGTTCGGTGTGGGTGTCGAGAATGTGGAGAGCAACATAGTTTCAACATGAGATTTGGAGGGGAGATTAGCCACCTCCTACCAGGGATTTTGGTAGCTCTCCAGAGGCATTTTCCAGCAGATCCACCCAAAGGTTCGATTTACCCAGCAATGTAATGAGCCAACCCCAAGAAGACCAGATTCCGAAGTCAAGCTTTGGGCGAACCCTTTCTAGGTTTTTATGGGTTTATTAAGGAGAAGCCAAGATTAATTCGGCAGAATTTTTTGGGCAGGCTTGAGGCTTCAAGCAGACATCCTAATGTAGCTAGCAATTAGAGGAGCGAGAGGAAATTGGGCCAAAATTTTGGGGTCAACATCTGGCCAATTCCTTCATGGGTTTTTGTGGGTTTGGTGATTAGAGTCTGGGGTTAAAAGCCCAGAATTTTCTGAGCAGAGGAAGCACCCCAACCAACAATCCGAAGTCGGCCAACAGCAACATTTCTGGGCTAGGCAGCACATAGACTGAGCCACACCACAGCGCTTTCAGCCAAATTTTTTGCTTGGGTTTGAGTTTTTCTTCAAGCTTGCCTTGAGTAGGCCCAGGTGCAAACTTTCTAGCACCTCAATTGTACTCTTTCCCAATAAATTAATAAAATGGATCAGTAGTGATTTTGGCTCCAGTTTGAGCATTGTAATGGTGTTTTCATTTTCTCTTGTCTATTTGCACTTTTATTACTGTTAATCCCTATTTGGGATATTACAGTGGTACGAGAGCATAATCTTGGCTCAGGCTTTGGGAAACCCTCATTCTATGACAAGACCAAAATAAAAAACTAAGAAAACATGGGTTCCCAAGAAAGTTTAAACTCATATGCCATGGCAGTAACCTTGAATGAGGTGATTAGGGTGCAAAAAATGATGGTTAATGTGGGGAAGAAACTAATTCATGCAACAATTGGGAATCAGGACCATTCTCAATTATACAACAAATATGATATGCCTAGAATGGTGGATAATACATCAAGATGGAAAGACATTATTGCAACTGATGTGGAGTTATTGACAACAAATTAGCGGGCATACCAATCATTGGGACATGACATTCAAGCGTCCCTCTCTTTTTGGGAGTTCTGTGAATTAAGAGACATGCACAAATCAGGGGGAGTTCCGTGGAATTATGCAGGGATGGTGAGTCAGATTAAGGAAGAATATGAAAGAGTAGTTGAAGGGGCCATGGTTGGCAAGGAGACAATTGAGCATACACTCACTGATGAGACACCACACCTTGTTGAGGTATCCATTTATGGGGTATCTGGGGTTGTGACCGAGTTCTCTAATGACAGCAACACATCACAGGTTGATGAGATGCCGGGATATAGCTCCACCATTGTTAAGGGGCCGATAGGTAGAGAGGCCTCCAAGTCTATGATAGAATTGTCGGATTACAATCACATGCAACTGACTAGTGAGCATGTCTTGCGTGTTGGAGTGTATATGGAGGAGGGTGTGCAATCATTCTTTGGGCTAGCCCTTGACGAGGTGCTAGGAGATATAAAGGTATTGGATGATGGTTGCACACAACAGTGTCATCAGCTTTAGGTCGTCCTTCTAGCTTTGAAAGGCAAGGCAACATCAATACGAGAGGCTATTTTGTTGCAGAACGAGGAACTGGAGGGCGCGAGAGTAGCTATTGCCGAGTCAACGACCAAGTTGGCCCAAATTAGGGAATGGGTTGGATTCCCTAATGGTACAGCTAGAGGGCACATTGGAGTGTCAGAGCGGCCCCCTTCAGGCATACATAAACGCGACTAGCATAAATTTTGGGTCACCTCTTCCCATTGGAGAGATAGAGAAGGAGCCACCTAGTCAGATTTCATATGTTGACCTGAATAGCGAGATGAGACGATCGGAGTTGCACAGGGTGCAACATCCAAATGTTGAGGTTGGATGGTGGGAGATTTTGAGTTGGTACCTGGTGGAGTGGGTTATGGAGATGGTGGTGGACCCGAGTGTACTTCAACAAGAGTTTCCAGGTGCTGGGAATATGGGAACTCCAGACTAGCATTGGGATCTAGGTGGGACTACCTATCATTTCCCAAGCAGGTCGGTTAACTATGTCTTGGAGGGTATGGTTGGCCTAGAAGTTGAGCATGCACATTCGTTAGGGGATTTTTGGTCAGCTCCAGTGGCCAACCAGTTTATGGGCAGACTCCTTGGGTTTTCCTGGTATGACATTTGTACGCGGGTCACGAGGTGATCAACATACTTTGGCAGGAGCTTATTAGAGGAGGTGCATTGGCAAGCCACCAGACAATGCCTTGTATGGAGCCATGGATTCTTCACCTTTGCGCGGGACACATAGGTCACAATAGAGTAGAGAAGTGGTCTGACATGTAAAGACACAACTTTAGGCCATCACATCCATGGATGTGTGGGAGCATCTAGCATTGAGCAGTGGACTACCGGTGGACATGGGTGCATGGTGGTGTACTGTAGTGTGTGGGACTGCTTTGTGGTTTAGGAGTGTCTTACATCACATTGAATACACATGAGGAGTGACTGGTGCCTTGACATAGACAAGGCACGGGACGGTACATGGTGGTACAATAGTAACACAGGGTATCCAGTGGTGTACAAGGGAATGCCACAGTGTGCAGTGGCATTTCGAGGGGTACATGGATGATCGGTGGTATGTGGGGGTGTATGGTGCTGCACAATGGGTTATAAGAGTATTTTCCTCCAAGAAGATTCATGGATGAAGACATCAGACATACCTTTGGGGGTAATTCACCTAGGATCGACGAGGAGACAGATGAGCGATGCTTGACGGTATATGTGGGGACTCACATGCCTAACCCTCTTCTACATCACTCATAGGCATAGTATATTTTTTGTTGTCCTTTGGCACTCTGGGCATGAGCTGCGGGGTATGCAAGGGTCACCCAAGATATTTGGATGACACTCAACACACTAGGGGAGATATCTTCTGAGTAGTGGCATTGGGTCGGTGTACTAGTTAACAACCACAGGTTGGGGGATGAGATGGTCATTTGCAGGGGTGGCATATCAGTCATCATTGATCCTATGCCTGGGGAGCGGGTTATGAGGGAGACATGCATCACTCTTTTCTCAGGGCATGTCGAGACCATGCATGAGCAAAGGATATTGGGTACAACCAAGGTAGCATCCCAGTATGTGTCTGGGCTCCAGACAATGTATCGACACATTATTGAGAGGGTGGATGGAAGATCCAGTGGAGATGGTTGGAAGGAACAAGAGGGATCCACATACCTTGAGTCGATTGCTAGTATCAGATATCCATCTATTGGTTGCATTCAAGGGGTGGCTATTTGTCACATGTGGCTTCCAATAGTCATTGGTACTACACAGGGCAGGTTAGCATGCATCAAATTTTCCCATGATATATGGACCCTCTATATTGATCACATGCAGGGTCTAGAGATGATGCACGAAAGGATTCCTGCAATTGTGAGAGCTATGGTGCAGTAGGTCCGACTGTGGGAGGCAAATATTCAGTTGATTGATATAACATTTTGTCTCGTGATGGTTGGAATTGAGACAAAGAGTGATCTAGCTCATTATTGGGTTGGGACTCAGAGTCCTCCATCGGATGGCGAGGTTGAATTTCTCTACTGCTGCATAAGATCAGAGTTAGATGTGGAGGGGTAGATATTGGCATCAAGGTGATGCCTGGGCAGGATGAACTTGGCTCTCACCGAACTTCCGCCACTAGGCCTCAAGAGAGGAGGATACGATCTACACATGATGGAGAGTATTCCATAATCAGAGTAGCACAGCATCAGCATGGTGGCACCACTATGAGTTCGGCAGGGGGCCTGATCATCATTGCTCTTTATAGCTCAATACCCCTTAGGGATGAGTTGGATACCATAGGGGGATATCATGCAGATCTTCCATTGGTCTTTATTGATTCCCCGATGATGTGGGGAACCTCGGTAACTTGGCAGGTGGGCTAGCAACATGATATACGAATAAGCTCACGTGAGCAAGACACTATCTTTATAGGGATTAGGGGGTATCTTCGAGGGTCTACTCTTGTAGTGCAAGGGGTGAACTACTTGGTAGGTAAACTTCATGAGGAGTAGGGCACAGTGCCATATCATCATGATTCCCCACTCACTGATTTTGTGCAAAGTGTTTTGTTACTTATGGCTGGCAAGATGGTGAGTGGAGCAGGGGGATCTTTATGTTGGACATGATGGCTTGGGATCCTGGTATTGAGGGATCTCTTCATATCAAGGTGATGCAGAGATTAGGGATGATTCAATGGTGCATCTGAGACCCTGGAAAATTTTTCAGTGACCGTGGGGGAGCGTTAGCTGAAGAGGATGCTTGTTCAGGAATTTCTTGAGGACAAATAATTTTTGGCGGGGAGGACTGCAATATTCCAAATTAGTAGTCAGCTAATTGGAATATTAATTTTGATTTATTTTGGCATTTCCTAATGTTGAGCGAAAATAAAGTGGGTAGGGGATCCACAACTAATAATTAAGCCAAATAAAGTCTTTTCTTAAAGTACCTAGGGGAAAATTGCGTCTCTAGTGATGGGGTCGAATTGGCCTTAGGTGGCAGCGTAGAAGAGGCATGAAGAGGACAACGTGGGATTGGCTAAAAGAAGGCAGCACGTGATTAGTCAAGGGGAGGTAGCGCAGGCCAAGGTAGGACCCAAGGCATACGTTGGGCCTCAATGGATAAAAGGAATATATTGGCATTCATTCATTCATCTTCTTACTCTTGGTAATTTTGACTGAAGCACGCTTGAGCTGGACAACCAAGTCTCCAGTTTTGTTTAGCACATGATATCTTCAAGCGAGATCTCAACCTCTACCTCAGGGGATTTTGAGTTCCCACTCATGAGACGAGTTCTGAATTTTTCTGGGGGAATTACACAACAATAGAAACAGGAAGAGTGTAGCCCCTTCAAGACTGCGCAAAGGTAGAGTAGGCTACATAGTGATTGCGTAGTTCAGTTCGGTGTGGGTGTTGGAGTGTGGAGAGTAGTAGAGTTTCAACAGGAGATATGGAGGGGAGATTAGCCACCTCGTACCAGGGATTTTGGTAGCGCTCCAGAGTCATTTTCCAACAAATTCATCCAGAGGTTCAATTTACCCAGTAGTGCAGTGAACCAAGCCCAAGAGGGCCAGATTTCGAAGTCAAGCTTTGGGCAAACCCTTTCTAGGTTTTTTTGGGTTTATTGAGGAGAAGCCAAGATTAATTTCACATAATTTTTTGGGTAGGTTTGAGGCTTCAAACATAGATCCTAATGCCGCCAACAGCTCGAGGAGCGAGAGGAAATTGGACCAAAACTCTGGGGCCAACATATGGCCAATTCCTTGAATGTTTTTGTGGGTTTGGTGAGTAGATCTTGGGGTTAAAAGCCTAGAATTTTTTGAGCAGAGGAAGCAGCCCAACCAACAGTCCGAAGTCAACCAACAACAACATTTCTGTGCTAGGCAGTGCAAATACTGAGCCATGCAGTAGCACTTTTATCTAGAGTTTTTGCTTGGGCTTGAGTTGTTCTTCAAGCCTCCCTTGAGTAGGCCCATGTGAAAACTTTCCAGCACCTCAATTGTACTCTTTCCCAATATATTAATAAAATAACTTAGCAGTGAATTTGGCTCCAATTTGAGCATTTTAATGGTGTTTGCATTTTTTTCTTGTCTATTTTCACTTTTATTACTGTTAATCCCCATTTGGGATATTACAGCTTTGTATTTATCATGGAAAATTTACTCATGTATTCAACCAAATGTAAAGAGACATACAGTCATGTAAAATAATCAATGGAAAATACCAATAAAGAGAAATTGTGTTAGCTGATTTACCATCCCATAATCACCATCAAAGCCAATGGAAAATCCCAAAGGAAATGACAAATAGATATAAGAAAGTCTACCATTCTTCTACAGTGTATTCAAAGTTATGATGTGAAATGATAAGCAGTTCCCTGAATAGGTTCATCAAACTTTAATGATCTCAAACAAGTATGATGGAAAACAATGAAAAACTATAAACATGAACCTCATCGTAAATACAAGTGACAAGGTTATGGTAATGGAAAAAATTTGGTTTTTAGAGACAAAAGGAAGTTTGAGACCATGTCCTGACAAAAAAAAATAGGGGATGCACTCAAGGAGATTTTAATCAGGAAAGCATGAAAATGGTTATGCTAACCTACACGTCAACTTTATTGGTAGTCAGATGAGAAAGTGTCATGATAGGCATGGAATTTTCCAATTATATTCCATCTATTTTCTTTCTATTTTTGGTTGAAATTTTAGGTCCCTATATTACTAGTATAGTCCCTTATTGTTGTTAGTGTAACCCCATTATTGTTATTATTGCACCCTTGTAACCCCCATATTGTTATTATTGTGCCCTTAAATTATTATTGTTAGGTCGGCTAGGATTACATTGTGGCCTTACTAGGATTACATTGTGGCCCCATGGACTCCTATATATAGAAAGGAGGTTTTGTAATTTGAATCATCCAAGAATCGTTCATTCATGTAATGTATTGGAGGTTGCCCCCTCGAAGTGGCTTATTTCTAAGGCGTTGATATCTCTTTTCTTCTTTTTTGGAGCTGGTTTCACAACATTTGGTATCAGAGCTTTGAGATTCTAGGGTTTCGCTGCTCCAAACAGGCCAGCGTGGCATTTTCGCTATAAATTTTTTTCTACGAAGTTTCAAAAGCTGAAAATTTTAGAGTGCGAATCCAAAATCCTGAGGAACATCGTCAAAAAATTTCAGATCTTGGTTCACAATAGTTTCAGAGATATGATCTGTGCAAGTTAGGTCATTTTGCAGGCTCTTGAATTTAACCTAAATAGGTCATCGTGGTATTTTCATCATAAATTTTTTTCTACAAAGGTTCAGAAGCTGAAATATTTATAGTTTAAAGCCACAATCCTGAGGAACATCTTAAAAAAATTTCAGATATTGGTTCACAATATTTTCGAAGATATGATCTGTGGAAGTTAGGGCTTTTTGAGGCTTCTGAATTTCATCTCAAAGAGGTGATCGTGGGAAAATATTCATAGCTCTCTCTTTGAGCATCAGATTGGAATGCTGTAAAATGTGGCCGCAAGTGCACGGACTGTAGTTTTCATTCTATCAATTTTAGAGCCAAAGGAGGAAATAGTGACACGTGGAAAGTCGTACAAGTTCGCTCAACTGAACCAGTCCAAAATTTGGTCATTGTGGGAGATTGGACATAACTTTCCCTTGAAGAATGCAAATTAGATCATACCTATGGAATTTAAAAGAAGCTTCAAAGGGATAATATAGGGCTGAATTTTAGATATTGAGGATCTGAAATTATAGAGATAATTGAATTTCAATATCCAGCTCCTCAAAATCAAGTAAAAGGTGTGTATTTTTTTTTTCCGAATTGCATAAGTCTTGTTTGAAGAATCAAGTTTAATTGATTCCAAGGGTACATTGTAGAATAGATATCAGTATTGGATTCTAAAATGGCCCCTAAAAATAATTCAACACCCTTTAAGCCTTTAGAAAGCTCCACTATGACTCATGAAGACGAAGAATGTCAACATGACATATCAAAATTACAAGAGCAAGTGCAACAAATTTCACTCTCGTAAAGAGCAACAAAAAATGACATGGAAGTTTTGAAGAAACGTGTGGAAACTAAGATGGAGGTTTGAATAAAGACATGGAATCTAAGATTGATGGTTTGAAGAATGGCATGGAATCTAAGATACATGGCATGGAAGCTGGCATGGAATCTAAAATGGAAAACATGAAGAATGATCTAAAAGAAAAAACGGATGTGTTGTGGAGGTAAATCCCCTCTGTGGACAGAGGCGATCCCTACTAGCCCAGACCGGGTCTAGCAACAATCGTCACACGCTATAGTGTAGGTTCCTAATTGCAAATAAATCAACTAGCGATGAAGGCTTACCTGGAATCCAATGCTGTCGCTTGTAGAGAAAGTAGCGCTCCCGTTCCTTAGCTCTGGCAGATCACAATCCTCACAATCTCCGTGATCAGACACCTGCACACGCAAGAAACAAAACAAACACAAGCATAAAATCCAGTATATGCAACTATATGTCAGTTAGAGAAGACATAACTCATAATCATAATCAACAACGAGAGTGGAACCATAACCAATAGTTGCTTATCATTAATCAATCAAAGAAGAATACAACCATAGCTCTGACGCTGAATTCTCCTTCAGAGGGTCGCCAGCGGAACACGTCTCGAAAAATCCTGTCGGGGATGGGACAAACCTCTCTCTTCGGATGTCTCAACAATAATCTCCTTGCTTAGATTTGGCCTTAAGGGAATGAATCAAGGCTCTTACAGCATAAGGCTCTGATGGCTCTTGGGAACTTGGAGTTTAGCTATTCAGCCATTCAGCCCCTTCATCAATGGATTAAGGCTATATTTATAGAGGAGAGGAGGAGGTTGGGATCCCTACAATAGTGGAAGGGAGGCCTTATCCCTTGGGAGGTTCCCCATAAGGTGGAAACCAGAGGCCAAAGGAGGAAGGCCATGGTTATTCAGTCAAAACCACTCCTGATGACTCATCCACGAAGTTGTTGTAATCAAAACTTCGCCTCTTTTTTTAAAAAACTTTCCAAAAGCATATTGGCGCAGGTGCCTAACTGGGATAGAGTGCCAATTGGCGCAGGCTCAGTGTTAATTTTCCTCATTGGCGTGAGTACATAACGGGCTAACAGCGCCAAGGAAAAAATAAGTGTTTTTAGGGGTCTGCTCAGGAAATGATCAACAGAAGAAATGTTGTCCTCATGGAAAGGGATGCAATGATGGTATTTGCAAAGCATGACACTGCTTATTGGTCACAAAAATGACCCTCCAATGCGTGAGATGGGGATTGCAGGGACGGTGACAAATTACTGTGTAACAGATGCCCCCTAAAGCATGAGGCCCGAAAGAGAGAGAGGGGTGAAATGCTTTACGAGAACATGTCCAATTGAAAACACCGCCGTCAAAAAACCTGAGTAGAGAAGTACAACTGATATCTCAAATACATGATATATATGTGGTATGGGCGCAGCCATCCATAAGAGAGTATACAATAATCGAGATCCAAGGCATGGACGCAGCCATCCAGTGAGGATCGATAAATAGACTCAGGTATGGTCGCAGCCATCCGGTAAGTGAGTCATGTAACCAATCATAATAATCCACAAAATCGCAGCTTGGATTACAACAGACACAATCCAGGGTCTTGCGCTCCATCTTGACCCAAACAGAGTACAAGTCCAAGCATGTGAATAAATGAGCTGAAGTTGAACATGCAGGAACATCATCTGATTACCAGCCAATGATGAAAGTTGTTAACAGACACGAGAGGTACCCCCATTAATGACAATGGTCCTCAAGGTACTATAGGTACAGTCTACGGCATGTGAATCAATGAGCTGGCATTGAACACCCGTAGAATCACTCGATCAGAGGCCAATGATGAAAACCTCACGTCGAATGCGAAGAACCTGCCTTTGAGGCATGCAGTCTCCAAGGTACCAGAAGGGAGTCTCTAGATCAGCTTCCCGGATAATGAGCTGAAGTCAATAGGAAGTGACCTTGATCGAAGGTGGGCCATAATGTTTCCCACATCATCGACACGAGACAGAAGAACATAATGTTTTTGTGAATTAGGATCAGATGAGAATCAGAGGGAGGTTGATACGTGCAGAGGTCAACTTCTCTTGAACATATAAACAGCATGATAGTGGACTTGGCAGTATTTGACATCAAAAGATCAGAGGTCATAGTGACAAGGAAAAGAGCAGATGAGAGGTCAAAAAGGATCACCCAAACCCATGGAGGCAAGTGAAAACGAGATGAGATGTCCCCAACCCGACACAAATGCAGACAAGTGCCATGTTCAAGAGCGACATACTGCCGACACGACAATGATTCTGGTTCTATTTTTCCCCACCATTTCTGGCGAGTACCCCAATTATTTTTGATAACAAGCTTGAAGGGGATAGCATATGCTTCTGATATAAGTCCATCCTAGTACGTTTAACGAGCCCTAGGAAGGAGAGATTCGAGTAGCATCATTATGACTGAATCTGATGTCATCAGGGTTTAACGAGTCTGACAAAGGAAGAAATCGGCGTCTTTTCATATTTAGAGAGTTTGAAAAGACAGTGGAAAATTAAACTCCAACAGTCCCTTTTCGTAAATAGTTCCTCAGACCTGAAAAGGTAGAAAAAAATATCTGAGAAAACCTCCTAGTCACGATAGGCTAGGGTATTCCTTTTTCGTAAATAATCTATCCCAGCCCGAAAAAGGGGTAAACGTATACTGGGTAGATGTCGTTTCGTGACCACTTTAACGAGATCGAAACGACAAGGGCCTCAACAATCTTTTCATGTTTAGAGAGTCAGAAAAGAGCTGAAAGATGACTTCTCCTGGAGGAACGAGTGGTATAACGGGTAGCTACTGGTTCCAGTAATGGTGGAACCGCTCAAAACAAATAAAGGTCAAGAGGCTGGCTAACAAAGACCACTCATCGCAGCAGTTCCTCAGGAACGGGTAAAACAACCAAGTGAAGGCATATGATCGGCCAAACAGATAGTGACGATGGAGTGAGAAAACCAAGGCTCATCTGGAAAAAACAGGCTGATAAAATGGAAATCACGAGAGGTAAAATATGAATGGTTTCATTTTTACACAAGCTTGAAATCAGGAAACTCTGCTTGAAGTTGGTTTCATTTTTACACAAGCTTGAAACAAAGATAAACTATGCTTGAAACCGGTTTCATTTTTACACAAGCTTAAAACGGAAACAAACTATGCTTGAAAAAGTAAGCATGCCCCCCAGCATGGTGACTCAATTCGAGGTGCATGCCCCCCGAGCTTCAGTCCATATGAAAGGCAGATGGAGTGAAGGTTCAAGTTACGAGATCAGAAGAAAGACTCGACTGGGATTTTACGAGATCTTAACAAAGACTCGAATTGAACGAGAACGTGTTTCATTGTTTTAACGAGGTTGACACATTAAAATAACTATCCTCGAGACACCTTCTTTCATGGTTTAAGGAGCTTAGCACAAGACAAGGAACTATGCTCCGAACGAGCTTGTTTCATTTTTTAAGGAGCTTGACACAAGAAAACGAACTATGCTCCGACAACCTTGTTTTATTTTTTAAGGAGCTTGACACAAGACCAAGAACTTTGCTCCGAACGACCTCATCATAATGAAAAAGAAGTCATCACTTCCAAGAGTTCCACTCCCGATGGAAGGAAAACATCTTGGAAGTCAGGACCCAATGCCCCCAGCACCTGATGCACAACGGCACTATCACTGGGTACAGGCATGGGGTATGTAGCCACATAGTTGACCTACGGTGGGGAAGATACAACAGGTGGATAAAAACTAGGAAGGGATGATGGCGGGCCAGTTGCCACATTAGGACCAAAGAACAAAAGCTGATCAATGGTCACGATCCGTCCTTCATGTGGAAAACAGACCACACGAAAAAGGGAGGAGACAAGCACTCCCATGGCATAGGTATAATCACGCCCCAAGAGCAGATTAAAATCCAAGGGGCCTGGAACAACCATCATGTCCATATGGATGGTTTTACCTCCCAAAGTAATAGGTAACCTTGGAAGGATCCCTAATGGTTGACTCGTTCTTCTGTTAAATTCCAACAGATTCTGTGTAACAGGCGCAAGCAACGACAAACCAAAAGCTTGCCAAGTAGTTGAAGATAGAACACTAACAGACGTGCCTTCATCTATAATGGTACTGGGTACGACCAGACCAAAGGCCTGTACTATGATCTCAAAAGGCACATAAGAAGGAAGGCGGTATCCAGCAAATTGATTCCAATCGAAGGAAGCGACCAAACTACTCGGAGGGGCTACCATCGAACCGAGAAGGTCTTCCCCTGGTGTTACGGAAGAAGAAGGAGCATCCTCCATGACTTACATCACGGAGTCGGGAAGAGTATCCTCTAACACCTCCATCACGGGAGGTGGAGGAGCCACTTCTTGAGGTATAGGGACAGTAGAATCTTTCTCCAAGTCCGAGGAATCTGAAGAAACCAGAAGGACATGGGGGGTGTGAGATCCACTCTCTACGGAAAAGACTTGGTGCACCGTAGATGGGGCCAGTTCAACCGATCCCACGACCAATGGTTGGTCGGGAATGGATTCTTGAATTTGAATTTCCGAGGGAGCGGGATCGACCACAGATGACTCTTGACCAATCATAGGATCAACTGGTGGAGGGCTCAAAGAAATCTGTTTGTAACCAGCCGGAAGGCACGGCGCAAAAACAGCCGAGTTTTCCAAAACTCGTTTGGCTTCATCCATATAAGGACAAAGGTGAATGGCATGGTGCCCTTCACACTACCTACAGGGATTGGTAATCTTACCCTGGTTCTTAGGAGCCTTACCAGCACCAGTTGAAGACGTGCCCCCAACTTGACTCCCGGAAGCCAAAGGCAACGGCGGGCGACCGTTGGACCATACTTCAAGCACCTTGGGAATGCCAGGGAAATCTCAAAGAAGATGGTCTCTCATGCACAACATGCAAGTGAACTTGACTTTCCATGGAGGGTTGGAAGGTTTATCAAGAGGAGGTGCATTAGAAGCAGCAGCGGCATCTTTAGCCTCTCGCTTATCAGACTTCTTCTTCTTTGTCTTCTTCTTATTCTTCTTAGCCACCTGGTTACTCGAATCCAGACTTTCACCAGGCGAAGTAGAAGAGGAGGACGCAGAAACAGGCGAAGAAGGGGAGAGGTCCACCCTGGAATCAACATGATGTTGTTTAGGTGGAGGAACTGATTGACCAGTAGCTGAGACATTTGATACCACAGAGGTTGGAAACAACCAAACAGGCAACCCAACAGTTAACCCAGGAAGGGACAACGTTGCCATATAAGGAGCGCCAACATTTCCAAAAGGAGGAAAAGGA
This sequence comes from Pinus albicaulis, assembly GCA_034641835.2. Lineage (NCBI taxonomy): Eukaryota > Viridiplantae > Streptophyta > Pinopsida > Pinales > Pinaceae > Pinus > Pinus albicaulis. The sequence goes on along the minus strand of CM076572.1, from coordinate 137,996,284 downwards.
CCACGATTCCCTTCGAAGGGGATTCCTTGGTTGGTGAACTCTGGAAAAGTTGCCGTTAGAAATGATCTTCAGAACAACACCCTAAGGAAACTAAATTTAACCAGGAAGATTTCGTGGGCAGTTAATTTTTAAAACATTGAAACAAAACTCTACCGTTTCATATTTTAAGAGTCAAGAAACAGGAAAAAGGTGACTCTATCACTTTCATTTTGGAAACAAGCGTGAAAGGACAACCGCTTGATGATCTTTTCAAATTTAAGGAGTCAGAAAAGATCGAAATGACTACTCTGGTAATCTAGGTAAAGGGTGTACCAGATATCCGTGAACTGCAATATACACCTTGGTTTGAAAATGAAAGAGAAATCAACCAAAGACTTGGCGTACGTGCAGGCAATCTCCCCGAATGTTGTGTCCGGTGTATCACGGTTATAAGGCGGCAGACTCAGCTTCCTATGGATAAAGGATAGAAACCTAGTGGGGTCTCCCTTTATATACGCGATGATACAGGGAGCACAAGTCCGTACTAGTGTTGTCTAAAGCCAGGAGGCGAATGACAGCTACTAGGTTTAAAGACTCCGGAACACGTCTCTAGCCTAGACCTCTAAATATTTCGTTAATGTTCCAATGCTTCCTTAGGTGTAAATTGAATAAATTTTAATGTTGATCTTCAATTATGTCTCGGTTTCAAGGCCCTACCGTATGTCATCTGAAAAATATCCTATATGCAACTATATGAGGAGAGAAATATTTCAATTCGATGAATGCTATCTATTTAAGGGAAGAGTTTCAAACAATGATGCAACAAACAACAACACTGAAAACGAAACTTTTTCCAAACTAGATGACTTTCACTATCCAAAAGTATTCTAAAACATTCAACGATGCAAATTAAGCAATGTAATCTATGCAAAATTCTCTTTTTCGAAAACTATGCAATTGTAATCTATGCACAATTTCCCTTTTTTTTTGAAATTATAAGAATGCACTCAATGCACTTTTCGATGAAATGAGAATCTAATTAATGCATGCTTTTAATGAAAGAGAATGCACTCAAAGCGATTTCTAGTTTTCAATCATTAAACAATGTAATCTAAGTTCAATGATGGATCTCAAAAAATACTTTTCAATGCAATGTGATCTAATGCATTTTAACAAAAGAACACTTTGAGACGAAAACTAAATAAACGCAAATCTTCTTAATGAAGGATGAATGCAAAAGAGATGTAAACAAACACGAAGAATGCAATCGTTGTTTCAATTCTTTGTAACGAAATCCCTCAAAAGGCGACAAGACATATGAGGTCAAACACAAAGAGGACTTCCAAAGCAAGAGATCAAAACAAGGCATTCATTCCCTTTTACATCAAACAATCATGGAAAGAAGACATTTCAAACAATGAGCAATGTAATCTATGCTCATATAGTGAAAAGACCAGAAGGGAAAGACACACTGGTGAACGATTTAGGGAAAAAATATCAATTTTCACACACCCTGAAATTGGCCTGACTTTGTCATTGACAACTAGCGCCAACTGGCGTGACTTGCTCACTGAAAACTAGTGCCAATGCCCAATTGGCGTGGGTTGCTAACTGAAAACAAGCGCCAACGCCTGAAAATGAAAAAAAAAAGAATTTCTCCCAACCAAGACCAGACTCACCACTTCAAGCAGGATCCAAAACAAACCCAGAAGCAAAGTACTGACCAAAAGAAACTTCCGAACAAGGGTAAACCCTAACACCTACAGGAGATGGCGCGACTGTCTGGCTGTAATCCGCGCTAGATAGGGGATGGCGTGAGTAATGAACTGGAAACCTGCGGCAATTGGCATGACTGTCAGGGCATAAATCGCGCCAATCAAGCCAACCATGAAAAGATGAAAATTCGGAAACACAGAGGTCAGATCTGATCCTCTGGGCGCTGAACCAAAAGCCAAAATCACAAAAAGAGCCAGCCAAAAGAGCCGATCAAGCAAGCATAATCAAGAAACAACCGAAAAGACAAGACAATACTCCAAGTGTTCAGTTCATAAACTAAACCGGAGATTGGCTGAAGTAGCTTTGATCTACTACGCAATTGCAGAGCAAGAGCATTTCGAAGGCTATCTGGCTAACTTCAGGCTCCATCTGTAGCTTACAAAGCAAAACAACAACAAGCTAGACGATCCCCAGTGGAGTCGCCAATTTGTTGTGGAGGTAAATCCCCTTTGCGGACAGAGGCGATCCCTACTAGCCTAGACCGGGTCTAGCAACAATCGTCACACGCTATAGTGCAGGTTCCTAATTGAAAATAAACCAACTAGCGATGAAGGCTTACCTGGAATCGAATGTTGTCGCTTGTAGAGAAAGTAGCACTCTCGTTCCTTAGCTCTGGCAGATCACAATCCTCATGATCTCCGTGATCGGACACCTGCACACGCAAGAAACAAAACAAACGCAAGCATAAAATCTAGTATATGCAACTATATGTCAGTCAGAGAAGACATAACTCATAATCATAATCAACAACGAGAGTGGAACCATAACCAATAGTCGCTTATCATTAATCAATCAAAGAAAAATACAACCATAACTCTGACGCTGAATTCTCCTTCGGAGGGTCGCCAGCGGAACACGTCTCGAAAAAGCCTGTTGGGGATGGGACAAACCTCTCTCTTCGAATGTCTCGACAATAATCTCCTTGCTTGGATTTGGCCTTAAGGGAATGAATCAAGGCTCTTGCAGCATAAGTCTCTGATGGCTCTTGGGAACTTGGAGATTAGCTATTCAGCCATTCAGCCCCTTCATCAATGGATGAAGGCTATATTTATAGAGGAGAGGAGGAGGTTGGGATCCCTACAATAGTAGAAGGGAGGCCTTATCCCTTGGGAGGTTCCCCATAAGGTGGAAACAAGAGGCCAAAGGAGGAAGGCCGTGGTTATTCAGTCGAAACCACTCCTGATGACTCATCCACGAAGTTGTTGTAATTGAAACTTCGCCTCTTTTTTTAAAAAACTTTCCAAAAGCATATTGGCATGGGTGCTTAACTGGGACAGAGCACCAATTGGCGTGGGCTTAGTGTTAATTTTCCTCATTAGCGCGAGTACATAACGGGCTACCAGCGCCAAGGCAAAAACAGGTGTTTTTAAGGGTCTGCTCAGGAAATGATCAACAGAAGAAATGTTGTCCTCATGGAAAGGGATGCAATGATGGTATTTGCAAGGCATGAAACTGCTTATTGGTCACAGAAATGACCCTCCAATGGGCGAGATGGGGATTGCAGGGACGGTGACAAATTACTGTGTAACAGGATGGTTTGACAAAGTTGATACAAGAAATTTTTCCTAATGGTGAAAAGATAGTAGAGGAAATTCATGATGAGAACAAAATAAATGTTAATCATGATTTCATAAAATCTAATGTTGGCGGGAAGAACCACCATATTCCAAAAATTGATATGAGGAAGTTTGATGGAAAGGATCCTGTAACATGGATACTACAGATGGAGCAATATTTTGATCTCCATAACGTTCAAAACACACAAAAATTATGCATTGCAACTTTACATTTAGAACAAAATACATTTGTATGGTATCGATGGCTTTGCTCCCGTAAAAAAATTGTCACTTGGTCAATTTTTACAGAGGAAATGATAGCACATTATGAGGATGCAAAGAGCAACACCTTCTTTAGCCAATTGATAAATCTCAAACAAAAGGGTTTAATGGGGGAGCACATTCAGGACTTCCCAAAATTGAATATAAGGGTAACTGATATTCCAGAGGAACACAGGATTGATCTCTTCATAGGTACTTTAAAGGATAACATCCAACATGAAGTTCGCGTTTTGGAACCTGATTCATTGGAGAAGGCATTCAGGTTGGCAAAAAAAATTGAATGTAAAATTATGGCGGCAAGGAAGCCTACCACTCACTTCTATAAAGAGGGAAGTGTTGCTACTCCTAGATTACCACAACCTATAAGGTTGACACCACAATAATTGGAAGAAAAAAGAGCAAAAGGGCTTTGCTACAGTTTTGATAGCAAATACACTAAAGGTCATAAGTGTGCTGAGAAGAAATTATTTTACATAGATTGTGAAGAGGAAGAAGAAAAAGAACAAGAAGAGGATATACACCAAGAACCAACCCAAGAAGAGGAAGAAATGAGTCCACCATATCGTCTAATGCATTGGCAGGAATTACCACTCCTCAAACTCTCAAGATAGAAGGAAATGTCAAGAAGAAAAAGGTAATAGTGTTGATTGATTCAGGTAGTACCCATAATTTTATTCATTGTAAGGTAGCCAGGGAATTGAATTGTTCCCTATACCCAGCTCCAGAATGTCAACTGATGGTTGCAAATGGAGGAGCTATAAATTTCTCTGGAAAATGCCATAATATCAATCTAACCATGGGGGAATATGTATTGAATAGTCCAATGCTTTCCATTCCTATGGGAGGTGTTGATGTTGTACTAGGAGTACAACGGTTACAATCTTTGGGGACGATAGCTTTTAATTTTCAAGAAATTTTCTTGAATTTTTTTTTAGAAGGAAGGGAAGTCGAATTACAGGGTATTGCAGGGAAGCTAAGAAAGATAATAAGCTCTAATTTCATTACAAAGCTTCTAAAGAAAGAACAACGAGGCATAATTGCACAATTATGCTCACTAGAAGTTCCAACATCAAAATCATCTATTTTTGCAGATCTCCAAAAGGTCTTCGACAATCATTCCAAGGTTTTTGAAACTCTAAAAGGACTCCCACCTATTCGTGATCATGATCATGCTATTCATTTGATTCTAGGAAGTGTTCCTCCAAACATCAAGCCTTATAGATATCCTTATGTCCAAAAGAGCGAAATTGAACGTATAATTGCAGAAATGTTAGAGGCGGGTATAATTCAACCTAGTCAAAGTTCTTTCTCTGCTCCTGTAGTATTGGTACACAAGAAGGATCGATCATGGCGCATGTGTCCAGAATATAGGGAGCTAAATAAGCTCACTATTAAAGATAAATTTCCCATTCCTTTGATTGATGAATTATTGGATGAATTACATGGAGCAATTTATTTTACCAAATTGGATCTTCGTTCAGGGTATCATCAAATTAGCATGAAGACTGAAGATATTCTGAAAACAACATTTCGAACTCATGAGGGTCATTATGAATTTTTAGTCATTCCTTTTGGCCTTACCAATGCACCTTCTACATTTCAAGGGTTTATGAATTCCATTTTCAAACCCTTCCTTAGAAAATTTGTGCTAGTATTTTTTGATGATATACTAATCTACGACAGGTCTTGGAAGGATCATGTTCAACATGTTTACAGGGTGCTCAAACTATTGGAGGAGAAATAATTATATGCAAAAACACCCAAATGTTTCTTTGGAGTACAAGAGGTGGAATATATGGGTCATATTGTATCTCATGAGGGTGTTAAGGTAGACCTTAACAAAATTAAAGCCATTAAGGAATGGAAAGTCCCCACAACCATAAAGCAGTTGCAAGGATTTCTCGGGTTAACAGGGTATTATCGAAAGTTTGTTAAGAATTATGGGAGAATAGCAGCACCTATAACAACATTATTGAAGAAATATGCATTTTCATGGACTCCTAAAGCAACTAAGACCTTTGAACATCTTAAAGAGGCAATGTGCCTAGCACCAGTCTTAGTTATGCCAGACTTCACAAAAACCTTTATTGTGGAATGTGATGCCTCAAGAAATGGAATTGGTGTTGTTTTAATGCAAGAAAGAAAACCCATTTCTTTTTGAAATTCATCCAATCAAAGGAAAGTATTTATAGAAACCTATTTATGAGAAGGAAATGTTAGCAATTCTACATGCACTAAAGAAATGGAGAACTTACCTAATGGGAAGACACTTCAAGGTAAAAACTGATCATGATAGTCTCAAACACTTTTTGGAACAAAGACTATCTTCAGAAGAGTAGCAAAAATGGGTCACAAAGATGTTGGGTTATGACTTTGAAATAATATACAAAAAAGCGAAGCTAAATGTTGTTGCAGATGCACTCTCAAGAAAGAATGAAGAGGTGGAAGCATTGCTTTGTGCCATTTCTATTATCCAACCAGATTGGATAACCGAAGCAAGATATGAATGGCAGAAGAACGAAGAAGTGTGGACACTCATTCAAAAGTTGTAGCAAAATCTTAGTACATCTGATACATTTAGTTGGAAAAATGATTCCTTATGGTAAAAAGACCGCTTATATCTTTGTAAGAATTCCCAACTAAAACAAAAGATTCTTTTGGAATTGCACACTTCCTCCTTTAGGAGGACACTCAGGATTTTTAAAAACTTACCACAGGCTGAAGAAAGAATTTTTTTGGGATGGCCTTAAATCTGATATTCAAAAGTTTGTGGCGGAATTTTTGGTTTGCCAGCAGAATAACGCTGAGACAAATAAGACCCCGGGTCTTCTACAACCTTTATCCATTCCAAGTCAACATTTGGAGGAGATTTTAATGGATTTTATCACTGGTTTACCTAAGTCTAAAGGAAAGAGTGTCATCATGGTGGTAGTTGATAGACTTACCAAGTATGCACACTTTTGTGCATTATCTCATCCATTTAAGGAAAGTACAGTTGCTACTACATTTATGGACACAATTTAAAAGATACATGGAAACCCAAGGGTTATTGTGAGCGACAGAGATCCCATTTTTACTGGAAAATTTTGGACAAAGTTATTTTATTGTTTGGGTACTCAATTAGCTCATAGCTCATCTTATCATCCTCAATCCGATGGTCAAACTGAGATAGTAAATAAATGTTTGGAAGGATATCTTCATTGTTTTTTATCTGATAATCAAAAACAATTGGTCAAGTGATTACCTCTAGTTGAATGGTGGTATAACACTTCCTTCCATACTGCAACAAAAATGACCCCATTTATGGCACTTTATGGATATCATCCACCATCCATCACATCATCTTTAAGATAAAATTCAAAGGTTCAAGCAATGGAAGATCACATCGAGCATCAAAAAGAAGTTCTCCAACTCTTAAAGGAAACCCTAAATTTGGCACAAAATCGAATGAAACAACGGGCAGATCAACATCGCAGCGAGAGAAGTTTTGATGTAGGAGATTGGGTATTTTTACGGCTACAACCATACAAACAAATGTCCCTCAAGCAAGCTAAGAAGGATAATAAATTATCGCCAAAGTACTATGGTCCTTACAAGGTGTTGCAAAAGATTGGTACTATGGCATACAAATTGGAGCTCCCTGCTTCTTCACGAGTGCATCCAATTTTCCATGTTTCATGCTTAAAGAAGGTTATAGGTGAAAATCTTCCAGTTCAAACAATATTGCCAGAACTTGATGAGGAAGGAAAAATCATATTGGAACCTGAAGCGGTCACGGAAACAAGAACTCGACAACTACGGAATCGATCAATTTCGGAGTATCTCATCAAGTGGAAGAACTTACCCACTGAAGATTCTACATGGGAGGATGAGAATTTTATACAGAAGCACCCAGAGCTACTCAAGTGTTGAGGACAACACTTTTTTGAAGGAGAGGGGCATGTTAGGTCACTATATTACTAGTATAGTCCCTTATTGTTGTTAGTGTAACCCCCTTATTATTATTATTGTACCCTTGTAACCCCCATATTGTTATTATTGCGCCCTTAAATTATTATTGTTAGGTCTGCTAGGATTACATTGTGGCCCCATGGACTCCTATATATAGAAAGGAGGTTTTGTAATTTGAATCATCCAATAATTGTTCATTTATATTATGTATTGGAGGTTTCCCCCTCTAAGTGGCTTATTTCTAAGGCGTTGATATCTCTTTTCTTCTCTTTTTGGAGCTGGTTTCACAACATGAAAGCATACATGCATGTGGTTGACATTTCCTTGAAGATTATGGTATGGAAGCAACTACATGATATGCCTTGAAAGCAGCTACAAGAAGAGTGAACAACAAGGAAGATGGATTGAATAACTCCCCAAACCAGTAATGAGTTGACTTATTCATATTAGGGAGGTTAAAAGACAGGATTTTGCAATAAGATTCCATCTAAATAGCATATCATAAGACACTTGGCAAGCATGAAGACCTTAACAAGATAAGCATGTTTTCTTTCCTCTTCCACAAGCAGCTAAGGTGAATTACTCTTCATGCTTTGGGCCATTGTATAGGCAAAGTTGAGGGGATGTAGAAGGGTTGAAAATTATTCTTTAAGCATTTTTACAACAACATAACTCATCATTCTCTCACCTACCAATTCCAACAATCCACTCCATCAGTGCATGCTACTAGGATTATTGTAGCCTATCATTTCTTTCACATTGCAATGTTGTTATTGGAAATATGCTTGTGTTTGGGCTAGAAACTATGCTAGATTTCTTTTGCTCTACAATATTGTTGTTGTCTATTTGGTTGTTTATGATAGAAAGAAATCTAACACGTTAGATTTCCTTCACCTTGGCAATGTTATTGGAAATGTGCTTGTGTTTTGGCTATAAGTTGTGCTAGATTTATTTTTCTCTACAATATTGTTGTTGTCAATTTGGTTGTTTATTATATAGTGAAATCTAGCACGTGTTAGATTTCCTTTACCTTGGCAATGTGCTTGTGTTTTTGTTAGAAGGAAATATAGCATGCGCTAGGTTTCTTTTGGCATGAAATGTTGTTGTTGGTAGTATGCTTGTATTTGTGCTACATGTAAAGCTAACACGCATTAAATTTCTTTTATCTTGCGATATTGTTATTGGAAATATGCTTGTGTTTGTGATAGAAGTTGTTCTAGATAACTTTTTCCATGCAATGTTGTTGTTGGAAATATGATTTTTTTTATGTTGGAAGAAAATCTAACATGCTAGATTTCTTTCACCCTACAATGTTGCTGTGTGCTTGTGTTTTTGCTATGCGTAAATCTATCACGTGTGAGATTTCTTTTGCTCTGCAATATTGTTGTTGTCTATTTGGTTGTTTATGATAGAAGGAAATATAGCATGTGTTAGATTTCCTTCCCCTTGGAAATGTTATTGGAAATGTGCTTGTGTTTGGGCTAGAAGTTGTGCTAGATTTATTTTTCTTTACATTATTGTTGTTGTCAATTTGGTTGTTTATTATAGAAGAAAATCTAGCATGTGTTATAGATTTCTTTTATCTAGAAATGTCGTAATGTGTTTGTCTTTGTGCTGGAAGGAAATCTAGCATACATTAGATTTCTTTCACCCTTCTATGAGTTTATTGACAATGTGGTTGTATATGCGTTAGAAGGAAATCTAGTGTGCACTAGATTTCTTTTGCATTGCAATGTTGTTGGCAATTCAATTGTTTGTGCTAGAAGGAAATATAATATGCGCCATATTTCCTTCACCACAATGACGTTACTGGCAATGTGCTTAAAGGAAATATAGCATGTGCTAGATTTCTTTTGCCCTAGAATTTTGTCCTCAATATGTTTGTGTTCATGCTATAACAAAATCTGGCATCAGCTAGATTATTTTGTCTTGCATAAGGTGTTTTTGACAATATGCTTGTTTGTGCTAGAAGAAAATCTAATATGCGGTATGTTTCTTTCACCCTACAATATTGTTATGTGTTTTTTTTTGTGAGAGAAGGAAATCTAGCATGTGTTAGATTTCATTCACCTTGCAATGTTGTTATTGGTGACATGTTTGTGTTTGATATATAAGTACAAATAACATGTTAAATATAATCCACCTTGCAATATTGTGATTATAAATATGCTTATGTTTGTGATAGAAGAAAATCTAGCATGATATAGATTTCTTTTACCCTCCAATATTGATGTTGCCAACATGTTTGTGTATGGTGGGAGGAATTCTAGCATGCACTAAATGTATTTTGCAATGCAATATTGGTGTTAGCAACATGCTTGTGTTTATACTAGAATAAAATATAGTATGCAATAGATTTGTTTCACAATGAAATATTGTTGTTGGCAACGTGCTTGTATTTGTGCTAGAATGAAATATAACCTGCACTGGATAATATGATTGTTGGCAATGTGCAAGAAGTAAATCAAGAATAAGTTAGATATCTTCCACCCTGCAATGTTGATTCTGGCAATGTGATTGTGTTTGTGTTATAAGAAACTCTAGAATGTGTAATATTTCTTTTACTTTGCAATGCTTTTGTGAGTAACATGCTTCTATTTACGCTAGAAGGAGATTTAGCATGTGGTGGATTTTGTTCGCCTTCGACTATTGTTGTTGGCAATGTGCTTGTGTTTGTGCTAGAAGGAAATCTAGCATGTGCTAGATTTATTTGACCATGTAACGTTGCTTCTAGTAATATTCTTATGTTTGTAGTAGAAGGAATGATATCGATTGTTAGCTTTCATTTGAGGTGCATTTTTGTTGTTCAAAATGGGCTTCTACTTGTGATAGAAGGAAAGCTAGCACACATTATATTTCCTTCATAATCTAATGTTGTTATTAGAAATATGTTTGTTGTTATGCTATAAGGAAGGTTATAATGTGTTAAATTTCCTTCATCTTTCAATGTTATTATTGAAAATGTGTTTGTGTTTGTAATAGAAGTAAATCTTGCATGTGTTAGTTTTTTTTCACAATGCAACATTATAGTTGGAAATGTGCTTGTATTTGTGTTAGAAGGAATTATAGAATGCACCAGATTTCATTGTTCTTGTTCCAAAAGGAAAACTATCAAGATTTCACCCTCACCAAGGTTAGTTTTCTGATATTGTTCTTGGCAGTGCATTTGTGATTATGCAAGAAGGATACCTAGTGATTACTAGTTTTCTTCTAGACACCATTACACTTATGCAACCAATGCTCTAGGGGTGACGTTGTCTCAATAATCACAATGGTTATATTTATAGCTTTTGATGTGCCCTTTTATTGAATTTGGAACAATTTATGGAGATCAATGATAGTGCAAATGAATTGTATATAGATATATGTTGTTGTTGGCACTACATTTGTGCTTGAGTTGGAAGGAAAGATAATGGTATAGCTTTCCTTTTGGCACAAACACAATAATCCAATCATAATTATTTGATCCATGGAGAATAATGTGATCTTTGTATAATTTTTAAGTTTATGAATAAATGTATTATTGAGGTATACTATATTTTTCTTCCAATGCACATGTATGCAACTTTAAAGTAACAGGCACAATTTTTTACCATGTATTGTTTTTCTCTCTATTTTGTTGTATAGTTATGAAATTCCAAAAACAATTTCACTAATGTTTGGATGCATAAGATAAGACTCTTCCTCATCAACATAAAAATGTATGAAAACTCAAATCTACACTTTTTGAGGACCTAAAGTTAACATCCCTTTGTAACCATCCTAAATAGTATGTTCTTAGATATGTCCTTAGATGTGTATAGGTAGGGAGTGCTAACATTGGAAGTAAAGATTTGTAAAATTTAATTTCTTTTCTTTTGAACTAAAGAAAAACTCTAGTTTGGCTTTTGATTATCAAGTTCAAACATCAAACATCCTGACTAAGTGAAAATAGAATTTCTCCTTTTCATGGGGCTTTTAGACATCTTATGTAGCATCAATCTTGGAATTTCTTAGATTTTCCAAAGGACCATGTTTTGGTTCTTCAACTTCTACAAATTTATTATGATCATTATTCATACACATGCATTAAGACTACAAGTGTCATTTCTGAAGTTAAATAGGAACTTGGTGTTTTGATGAGCTAATATTTGTCATTCAAAAATTTTATTTGGAGGAAAACCTCTAGTTTGGCTTTTGATTATCAAGTTCAAACATCAAACATCCTCAGTAAGTGAAAATATAATTTCTCCTTTTCATGGGGCTTTTAGACATCTTATGTAGCATCAATCTTGGAATTTCTTAGATTTTCCAATGGACCATGTTTTGCTTCTTCAACTTCTAGAAATTTCTTATGATCATTATTCATACACATTCATTAAGACTACAAGTGTCATTTCTGAAGTTAAATAAGAAATTTGTGGTTTGATATGAGCTGCTATTTGTCATTCTATGATACTATATACATCTCTAATTGCATGGTATTCATATATGTTTTGTGTAATTTGCATGTAAAGTACTTTTTGGTAGTTGGCACTAGATGGTAGGGAACAATCTTTCATTACACACAATATGACTACCATACTATTTAAATTATTGCATCTATATTAATTTTTTGAAAGGTGTGTGTTTTTGTGAAAATATAAAATCACACTTTACATGGTTCAACCTTTTAATTATAATGTATGATTTAATTGTTGTTATAGAATTGGTACAAGCTAGAATGGAAAATATAATTTTGGCAAAAGGGGACTATGTTGATCTCCTTATTAATGATCAATCCGTTGGGCTAGGAAGGGTTGAATCTACAGAGCCTGGAACTTATTCTGCCAAAGAAAGGGTTAATGCATGTTATGTTGCAATTTTGATAATTGATGTCACTCAACCACATTTGATTTAGGATGTTGATGAAGGGGACATACATCCATGGAAGATCATGGATTTGAGGCAAAAAATAGGTAAATCAAAATATTGAAGCATGTGTTCAAATATTATCGATAGTATAATACTTCTTTTTTGAGTAAATACTAACCTTATTTATATTCGTTTATAGGTGCAAATGTTTCTTCTACTTTTTCTATTGGAGACAAGGTAGATCTTCTACAACATGGAGTGAAGGTGGGTGAGGGCTCCATATTCAATACAGAGCTTGGACATAAAGTACATGGAAAGATGGTAAAGAAAGGATGCATAGTGGTTAAAATTGAGAAGGTGTTGAAACATGATGCTTCTCTACCACATCCAACAGGATTTGAGCATACACTAGGGGGTGCATTGGAACATTATGAGATTTGGCTAGAATAAGATTTGCAACCTCACTATCATGCTCATGCCATAAATATTCCCTGAGATATGGTTAGATTCATATGTACATCAAACATCCTCACTAAGTGAAAATATAATTTCTCCTTTTCATGGGGCTTTTAGACATCTTATTTAGCATCAATCTTGGAGTTTCTTAGATTTTCCAACGAACCATGTTTTGGTTCTTCAACTTCTAAAAATTTCTTATGATCGTTATTCACACACATGCATTAAGACTACAAGTGTCATTTCTGAAGTTAAATAGGAACTTGGTGGGTTGATATGAGTTGATATTTGTCCTTCTATGATACTCTACACCTATAATTGCATAGTCTTCATATATGTTTTTTTGTGCAATTTTCATGTAAAGTACTTTTTGGTAGTAGGCACTAGAGGGTGGGGAACAATGACTACCATACTATTTAAATTATTGCATCTATATTACTTTTTTTGAAAGTTGTGTTTTTTGCGAAAATATAAAATCACACTTTACATGGTTCAACCTTTTAATTACAATTTATGATTTAATTGTTGTTACAGAATTGGTACAAGCTAGAATGGAAAATATAATTTTTGCAAAAGGGGACTTTGTTGATCTCCTTATTAATGATCAAGTTGTTGGGCTAGGAAGGGTTGAATCTATAGATTATGGAACTTATTATGATGGATAAAGTATGATGGATAAAGTGTTAATGAATTTTATGCTGCAATTTTGATAATTGATGTCACTCAACCACATTTGATTGAGGATGCTGATGAAGCGGACATAAATCCATGGAAGATCATGGATTTGAGGCACAATATAGGTAAATAAAAATATTGAAGCATGTGTTCAAATATTATTGATAGTATAATGCTCATTTTTTGAGTAAATACTAACGTTATTTACATTCGTTTATAGGTGCAAATGTTTCTTCTACATTTTCTATTGGAGACAAGGTAGATCTTCTACATCATGGAGTGAAGGTGGGCAAGGGCTCCATATTCAATATAGAGCTTGGGAATAAAGTGCATGGAAATATGGTAAAGAAAGGATTCATAGTGGTTAAAATTGAGAAGGTGTTAAAACATGATGCTACTCTACCACATCCAACATGATTTGAGCATACACTAGAGGGTGCATTAGAATCTTATGAGATTTGGCCAGAATCATATTTGCAACCTCATTGTCATGATCATGCCATAAATATTCCCAAAGATAGGGTTATATTCATATGTACAAAGGTTTCTCTTACACATTAATGCATGGGAACAAGCATGTGCATTGCCAAATGTCCGCGAGGATGACATTGTTGAAGGTTAAACACTAGGTGAAATGGAATTTGGTGTTTTTTTGGAAGAAATAGATAGAAATTGTGAAATATGCAGAATTGGGGATAATTCTATACATTGTTTGGTAAGATGGCCAATAAATAAGTTGGTGGACAACAAAGGTGTGCTATTAAGGGTTAAGGAAAATTTCAAGGATCCACCCAAGGAAATGGTGATATGGGATGTTATAGAGGGCACAAATCTCTTAAAAAAATGGGATGGGTCTCTTTGTAATGAAAAATATATAAAATCAATTGATCTGCATGTAACAAGGCCATATAAAAGGATTAAACGAGTTATGGCTACAACAAAAATTGCAAAATGTCAAACAAAAATAGATGAAAAGAAAGAAATTCGACTTTTGGTAGCAAATGTATGTTGTAGAAAAGATTATCTTCAACATGTGGATAGGAAGGCCATTGCAAGTGCTAGAAGGGGTATGAGACAAATAAATAAAAATGGTATTAGGGAATTTTTCTTGAATTCACTCATGTCAAACATAGTCATTTCAAGGAGCCATGGCCATGGCCTACCACCTATTGCTAGAAATGTAAAGGACATGAGATTTAATGGGAATATTATTTGTAAGAAAGTATGGTACACGTTACATAATATTCCTCACAGCACATTCTATAACTACCAGCATTATTTCCAACATGGACATATCAAAGATATTCATGGTAACACCAACACATCCAAAGCACAAGCACACATTGTGGCAGCCATAGAAATATTGGAAAAAATTGTAATGTATAATTCAGATATTTCACCAAACCAAACACATCATGTTGAAGAGGATGGAACGTCTGCTCCTTTCAGATTGCTTCCTTCGACTTACACAAAAAATTATTTGTTAAAAGAGATCAATGAGGCTCTTTAAAATCTCAATTACCCATCAATATCACATTAAAAAATGAACAAGATCTGGAATACTAAGTTTTGATATTTGGCATTTTCAAATAACACCAACTTCAGTAAATGTAGTGAATGTATTGTGTTGAAAGCACAGATAAAGTCAACGACTACAAAAGAGTTGGAAGAAAAGACACGAGGTAGGATGAACAAACATAACAAGATTGTTATGTGTGGAATATATTGCTACTATGCCCATAGAATTATGTCAAAGTGGTTTCCAAAGGAGTATTTGAGCATTATCCATGATGAAATGGATAAAACAAAGACTTCAATCCCAAGGCTACGTGTCAAATCAAAATCTATCGTAGGAACAAATTTAGGTTTGTCATTGACAGGTATGCTAACACATGGGCATAAGACAGGAGGTTTTTTTCATTTCTCCCTACCATTTGTACATATGGGATCACAATGTACTATTACATCCCTTGAAAAGTGCTTAAGGGACCTTGAAGACCCACAAATTGATAAGTATGGTGATCTACTTTATGAGAGTGGAAGTTCAAGAAACCCACTCACAAATGCATTACTTGACACCTCTATTTACTCAAAATGTCAAGTGTACAAGGATGATTTTATATCTCATGGAAGATCAAAGAGTCAAAATGTTGATTTTAAACCTCTTCCTCCACATTTTTTGTTACAATTGGGCAATGCAGCAAGTGATAATAAGAATCATATCTTTTCATGTTTCTATCACTTTTAACTACACTTGGTGTCTTAATCACTATTGAGGTTGGATTCTTGCCAGTGGGGCACACCCATGAAGACATAGATGGAACCTACAAAAGAATGTCTTCCAACCCAAAAGTAAAGATATATATTCTTTACCTGAAATGATGGATACATATCACATAATTGAAAAAAATCGAGTGTTTCCACCTACACTTATTGACAAGGTTAATGACTTCAAAATTTTCCTTAATGGATACATCAAGGAGGGAAAAATGCGCTATTTGGACATCTTAATGTTCAATACTTCCAATTTCTTGTACTCAATGATATTCCTGTACTAAGGTACGAAGAATCCATTAGAGATATTGAGTAGTCAAAATCAGTTGAGTTATGGAATATAGATGATTAAGGTCGGCCTATAATTCCCATAGAGAACCCATATTTCTTAGCTTCCAAAAATAATGATGCCTATTTAAGAGAATTGAAGGAAGAGATAACATCATACATAAAAATGTGGAAAGACACTATCAGGAATGAGGATTCACCAATTGTTACAAAGGAATGGAAAAATAAAGTAGTGTACTGGGAAAGAGTTCTTGATACATTAGATGGAATCTATAATGACCATAGAATAATAGATGGAAATGATTCATCTTCTGAGGAATTTTGGCCCAAGACAAGGCACATTGTTGATGTTGATCGTAATGCACTCCATCTAATCTCAAGTATTATGGATGGAGATTTTGATAATGCAATAGATCAACCAATATATGTTGGACCCAAATGAAACAAGCCAAAGCCAAGATTCAATCCAATGATTGATGTTGAGAAAGGAAAGATGTTGCTAGTTAGATTAGGAAATGACGATGCATGAGAGATGATTTGGATGGAAAAATCCATCTTAGATACCTTTAGGGACAATGAAAGTGTGAATCTTCATGTAAAGGTTGATTGGTGGAAGCCTATTTCAGGGAAATACAATGGAAACTTTTTAGAGAAATATTGGATACCAAATCCTGAAAACATGAAACTTGGCTATATTCCAATTAATACCATAGTGTGGGCATGGATGCCAAAGAAAGAACATTGCAAGAAGACCAAGATAAATAAATATGGTGTAGAAGTTGTTCTTGACCTACTTGAGTGAATATCTTAATATTAGGTTTATATGATGATTCATGAATGTAATTTTTTTTTTAAAGGATCTATTTATATACATTTTGACACACTTTTCAATATTTGTTGTATATCAAATATTATCTTCATATTATTTTTGGAGAACTTTTATTTTATTTAGTATTTCAATCTAATCATGTGGTGATACAAATGACATGATAGTGCCATAAAATATTTAAGTTTTCAAAGCTTTGTTTGACCAACATGACTTCTCACCATATCAAATATGCATAATCAAATTCAATAATGCACTTAAAAACAACATCTTCTAAACCTGGTCTATTAAAACAATACTGGAGTAGCTAATTAGTACTTTATTTAACATAAACCATTTAAACACTTAACGAAAAAAATTTAGACACTTGTGATAATGTTTGAAGTGAGTTTTCCTTAATATTCCTTATTATAATTGATATAATTCAAATTTGTTGTTTTGTTGTACTCTAATTTACAAAAAAATGATTTTGATCATTGAACAACACAACTAGAATTATAAACTATTTCCTCTTATAGATTTTGAAGTGGTGCCAACATTGTACTCGTATAATAAATTTGTACTCAACATAGGAAAATTAGTTAGTGTCAATTTAAAATGGTCAATTATAGTAACAAAAAAAATGTTCCTCGTTACAAATTATGCATGGATAATGAGGTTTCTGTGGTCCTGACAGTTGATCAGATGATCATTCCTGTGGGTTAGAAGTTTTATTTTTCTTTGATTTCCCCTTTTTCTTAATTCTTGGTTGCTTATCACTTTTGCCTTTGTCAAATGATACGGCATTGATTTCAGAAGTAGGAGCAAGATCGGATGCAGTAGTGTTGTGTGTGTTTACAGTGCCTATCAAGCCGTCTCTAGCATGAGAGTCCTTTATTTGAAGAGGAATATTGAAATTAGATCGTGGCGCATTTGGGATTTTCTCATAGAGCATGCTAGATTGAGTATAAATCAAGTCTAAATATTGAGCACAAGCGATAACTTGCTCTTATGTGACGACGCCACCTTTAGCTACATCCTCTGTTATAGATGGTAACAGGGGTTTGATGAACCATTCAGCAAGGAGTTGATCGGGAACAAATGTCTTAACCATTCATCGATGGCGATGCCACTCATGAATATGATCTGAAATGTGAGTAGCATTACTCTGTTTGAAGTTGGTCAAAGAGTTCCATTCCAGTTTCGTATCTGATCAGTAACTAGATATGGGTCAAAAAGACAGTAGCCAAGGCAGTGAAATTGTCAAAAGAAGCTCTAGGTAATTCAATGTACCATTTAGCTGTCGGACCTATGAGCGCTCGCTGGAAAAGACATAATCGAACAGAATCATCATTTAAGGAATTTGATGAACACCATAAATGATAAGTCATAACATGAGTTGATGGAGATTCTCTAGGGTTTCCATTGAATTTAGGAATGTCAGAGGGTAATTTATGTGGTATCACCGGTCACCAAGGAGCATAATTGATAGGATCATTGGTTAACCAGTTTAAATCTAGTAATTCCAAGGTTGCAACAAAAGGAAACTGTCTATTAAGGTCAGGTTGAGCATAGCCAGGATAAGATGGAATTGCTTGGGCAACAGGTCTTTGAGCACTAGCATATGGGATTTGTTGCTGGTAACCCATATAGGGGTTGTTTTTCATAGCAAACGCTTGAGAGTTCTATTGACCAAAACCTGGATATGTTACTTGTTGATATGAAGTTTGAGGAATTTGCGCCTGTGGCTGTCAAGGGATCTGTCCACCAATGTTATAAACCAAATTAGTATAAGTTGGATTCAGTTGATATGTATAACCGGATTGCGTTTGTGACATCCCATAAAATGGCACACCAGCTTGTGAGTAAATGATTCCTAATACAGGTTGTTGTAAATTAACCAAAGGATTTTGAGTCTGTAACAGGGTATAGATGTATTAACAAGTGGTAATGAAGTGGGTGTAATAGGTTGAATTGGTTGATACAATTGGAAAACCATTTCTGGTTGGATAGGAAAAGTGGGCTGCCATTGACAAACATTCATATCAACATTAGTTTGACCAAAATGTGACTGAGTACTGTCGTATTTGGTGACCATAGGTTGCCCCCCAGCATGAGGATAATAAGATGGAAAATATTGTTCTCCAAATGCTGGGAGTCCATTTGATATGGTACTTAAAGGAATTGACCCATAAGGACCGACTTGATATTGCCCTGATGATGGATGTAATGATTCAAGTCGTTCAGTACTAACTATAGGACTACCAGTTTAAAAACCAGATGATGACATTGGTAACAACCATGGTCTTGAACATTGACCAGAGAATGTGCCAAACAATGATTTGTATCCTGTTGGGACCGAAGGGCCACCGTGCAAATATGACTCTGGTGAGGTTTTGAACATCAAAGGAGTAGCGAGGGTAGGAGCTGACGTAATTGGAACAACAGACCCAACCGAAGATGTCGGTTCAGACATAGTTTTATGACCAAATGTATACTCTTCGAAATCAACAGGAGATTGAATGGCAATGGGATCAACAAAAGCAGATGGAAACGATTGAGGAAATGACTGATACAGGTAAAGGTCTCCCCCAAAATGGTTTTGACTTAAAGGTGTATCAAGTTGTGAGATTTCTTCAATCGCGATTAAACCAAGAGGAAGAACTTCACCGTCGAGCTCAAAATAAATTTCAAACGGTTGACTGTGTGATATAAGAGTTTCAATGGTTACAAAAATTTGTGGGGTGACCAAGGTAGGAACAACTTCCGGTTGTTCAGGATTCAGATTTTCAGGCAAAGAAGAGACAGGATTTGGATTAGTTTGTGATTGAACAACGTCGGTTCCGGGAGGTATGGTCTCAGCGATTGAATGGATTGTGACCACGAGTAGCTGTGAAGACTTCATTTCGACAGTAGTAAATGAACTGGGATGTGTGGAAACAATTTGAGCTAACTCTGGTTTAAATAATGATGTTTCGACAGAGGTACAAATTGTACTTGATTCGGTAGATCGTGATCGCCTTCGCCTACCAAAAATGACTTCCGGTGGTAAAGGTAGTTTCAAAGCTAATCTACGTGAATGACGGTGGGTAGGATTATTTTCTTCCACAATTACTGATTTATTTTATCCCAAAACAAATAAACAAAAAGAGGGTAATCCTAGGCAAAAGGGTTTACCAAGAAACTGTGAACTACAGAATACCTCCTGGTGAACCAAGAAGTACGGGCAGGTAATCTCCCCGAATGTTGTGTTCAGTGTATCACAATTTCAGGCTGGCCGAATCGGTTCACTATGGATGGATAGCACCTAAAATTTGTCCTCCCAAATATTCCCGAAGGTACGTGGAGGCCCAAGTCCGTATTAGCACTGTCTGATGCGAAACCACACAGTGAGAGCACCCCTTTATACTTATCGTACTGTAACACCACCCGATGTACCCGAGAGTACGTGGACGAGCTACGATATACTTACGTATGTGGAGTGAGGTATCACACTCAGAATGTATCGCAGACAAGTTAACGACAGTTGTTATGTTTTACGACGCCAGAACATGTCTCTAGCCTAGACCTTCTAAATGTTATCGTTCATGTTCCAAAGCGTTGTTAAGTAAATTGAGATTTATTTTATGTTGATCTTGCTTAACAATTTTCCTTTCAGGTTCACCACAATGATGTATATAAAATTTCTAAAATGCAGGTAAGAATGATAAACAAAATTTCACTTTCAGCTTTTTCAATGAAGATCCTAGCTACTAAGGTAAGAGAACGCTAGTTTTTTGGAAAGAGAGCAAATAATTTGTGAGCAAACAAATCAATGAGCAAAAAAAAATCAATGAATCACAAACTAAATGCAGATTTCCTAATTTTCCTTTTGCCAAAAACACACAATCGTACATGCAAATGCAAGTTTTTCTTTTCAGTTTCCTTAATGTTATGAATGTATAAAAGAAACTAGGTGCACTAGATCAATAATCGAAATTATTTTTACTTTCGAGAAATGAAGAATACAAACAACAATTTCTCTTTTGAAGGAAAAACAAGGATTTCAACAACAATTTCTCCTATCAAGGAAATGAAGATTTTACAACAATTTCCTATTTCGAAAGCAAATGATTCTTAATGCGACCAAAAAAAAGTACTTTGAAATCAACTTGTCAATGATAATGAAAAACTTTTTAAAACAACATTGAACAAATTTTCAGTCAAAGGAGAAGAAATATATAGAGTTACTGGTCAATTGAGCATCAAAATTTTCAGAAAAAATCAACAAAAAAAACTGAAGCAAAGTACAAAGTTAGATTCAAGGGAATTTGGTCCCTTTCAGGAACCAACGCAGTCTCCAAAGGGAGAAAGTGCTCTGCAATGCAGGCTTGGAAGGGAGATAGTGCTCTGCAAAGCACTGTGCCCTGACTAAGGGTGTGTTGGGCGTAGTAAAAAAAGAAAAAGCTATTGTTTGGCTCACTAACTTTGCAAATTAAGCTCTGAAAAAGTCTAATCTTTATGTGAAACAGCTACTGGGTGGATTAGAAATCAAATCAGATACTAAAACACCTAGAAACAAGAGAATTTCTCCCCAGTATGGTCGCTAGTTGTTGGGCCAGAATTGTAATCTACGGATAAATTATGCTTCCATAGGCAGGTGTTAGCCTAGGACAACAGGTGAAAGGCTATACTACCATTTCTCCTAACTCAGAAAAGATACACAAAGAGGATTGGATTCTTACTTGTTTCAGTCGCTTCCAAATGGCTCCTTTCTGTCGCTTCCACTACAACTTCAAATTCAAGCAGTTTTGCTGGGTGAATGCTTCCTACAAGAAATAACATTGAAACAGCAGAAGATGCAATAATATAGATATCTATTCAAGCTAGTTAGCTAAATCATTTAAGCATAAACTACATTCATCAACCAAATCTTGCAATATAGAAAATCAAAGTAAACATAGATGCATGTAGGGAAAAACAAGAAGTACTCTTTATTGATGATAGAAGGAGAGGTTACAACCTAGTGACTGATTTGAAGTGACCTTCTAGCAGAGTTCCCAAGTCTCATCACAGCATAAATCTCTCTAGCAACAGCTCTACAAATCAAAATCTCTATTGAGAATTCTCCAGTATTTCTCTACTCAAATTCTTCCTCTTCAAACACTTAGATCTTTGTTCAATTTATAGATGAAATGTAGGTTGTTTGTTAATCAATAACATTCCAAAAATAGGCAAGACATGTTTCCAGTCATGTAGATGTCAAATGGACACTTGGATCCAAAGCTTGACACATGTGAACCCTTCTAGAAGACACTGGCCAAGTGGAGATTCCAGAACAATGAGAATTTTTCTCCCAATGTGACCAACGCACCTTTGAATGTTAGGAAGTGCTCTACAGAGCAGCCTTGAATGGGGCTACCTACATATGCAATGCACTTAGGCCCCTTAGAGCCTGCGTTGGTGAGCACTCATATGTTAAATAATATGCTTCAAACCATGGAAACCCTTGCTTTATGAAAGTCTTGTTTGATTTATGTTGTTTCCTGTCTTAGGGCATATAGCAACTGAGATGTTAGGGAATGATAGACCCTTGATCATCGGTCCTGGAGATGATGCCCATTTAACTAGGTCATTGGGAATGGTGCCCAAATTGACCTATAACACTTATAAATCACATTTTCTTTGTGTAAGACTCTACATTCAATATGTAGCTTGGTTTTAAGAATAAATTGAAGTTGCTTCCCTTAAGTGATTATGCTTGAAAGTATTTAAAAACTCAAAAACCTTCAGCGTTGCATTTTTACCTGTTGTGTTGTGACTATCCCATTTAGTTCTTTGTCAAACTGTTGTTAAATTGCAAGTATTTTAGGGTTTTCCTAAGATAATTTTGCATTTTTTAAGTCTTTGTGTAATTTCTTGTTGACTCTAAAGACATTATTAGAGGTTTAAAAAATCATAACACCTCCATTATTGCACAAAAAAAAATTCTCATAACCCTAAATTATTCATTATTGCAAAAGAAAATTTATGTCAACTCTAGAAGACAAGAAGCATAAGGGAGGTGTCATTGTTCGATTTCAAACACAAGATGCCACAACCATCAAATGCAGATCCAACCATCATAATGGATTTTGAACAAGTGGGGTGTATGAGGTTTTGTGAAAATATTCAAGGGTATCATCTAGAGTTGACAAAGGAGTTTGCTAGAGGTTTTGATGGTTTACAAGAAAAGGTGGGAACACTTACTTTTCCATTCACAACCCAATCAATAGTTGAGGCCACTGAGATGAATTTGAATGTAGAGGAATGGTTCAAGGGTATGGAGTTTGATTTGGTTGATTTCAAAGACTTTCTCAAGCCAAAAAACTAGAAAGGGTATGGTTCTGTTGTTCCAAGAATTTATCTACAAGACCACCATAGTAAAATGTTGTAGGTGATTCAAAGGTATTTCACATGTGAAGTGAGGTTTAGTAAAGTATATCACTATCATATTAGGCTCCTAATGTATTTTATTAGAAATAAATATTTGAATCTTCCTTGCTATTTTTTTAGAGTCTATGTAAGATGGCTGATAGAGTTCAAACAAAGGGAAATCATATTGAAGGTAGTTTTTTCCATTTTTCATTAACTAAATTGTTGGTGATAAATAAATTGAAAAGGAGCAGTCAGTGCAGGAATTTTTGGTTTCTTCAGGGTGTATGACAAAATCTTCAAACAACCACAAGACTAAGAAAGATACCCCATCAGTTGTAATCAAAGAAGCTTCAGCTGCAGCAACAATCTCAGTAAAAAATCCTTTGAATAAAATTAAATGAGTTGATAAATTAAGTTCTAAGAACCTTCACTTCTCACCTAAGGTAGAAGACAAGGGTACCAAGAACAAGATCTTCAACCATGAGGTTACCTATACATCCTTCATTTACACCTATTCAATTTGTGGAATCAAAAGGTAAATAGAAGGAAATGAAAAATAATGAAAGGGACCAGAGGATTAAATATTCACAAGATCAGTTGTACAAGATTTATTTGACAATAGCATATTTGCAGAAAGAAAATAGGGAACTTAAGCATAAAGTATCACAAGAAGTTGTTCAACCCAGTGAAGGAGAGCCATCAGAGAAAACATTGGTAGTTGTTGTCAAAGGAAAAAGAAAATTGGTCATTTATGTTGAAGAGTTAAAGGTGGCAGTTGAGTAGTCAAGGAGACCCAGAACTAGGTCTACTGCCAAGGTGAAAATGCAAGTAAAGGATATTGTTCAACCTGAACATGGGATGGTTTTTTATGGGCAGAAATAATTTGAGAAACTATTGGAACAACTTGAAGGAGTTCAACAACATGTAGATCATCTTGCAAAGGATAATAGGGATAAATTATTTTGTTTAAGCAAGTATGGGTTGTTGAAATAATCCTTGATAAGACTAGATATAAGTTAAAGTGGACCCTGCCTATGCATAGGGAGGTGAGAAATTTATATACAAAAAACTTGGTATTAAAAAGAAGACTCAAATTGGTGAAGAACAAGCTCACTGAGGTTAAGGAAACTGGAAGGAAGAGGAAGTTTTTCCTTTTGGCTCAAGAGATCAGAAATAGGTTAGTTTTGATGAAGCTTGCAAAAACACAGGAAGGGGCTTGTTTTACTTTTTATATAGTCTTTGATACTGATAAGATAGTGAAGTTTTGAATTTTTTATTATCATGAGGGGAGTTATATGAAGGTTAAAACATTTATATTTATGTTTCCAACACTTTATATATTAATAAAGTCATCATATGTTCAGAATTTTGAAGCCACTGCGAAAGGTGAAAATTTGTTGCGAAAGTGGGGGAGAGTCCATAAGGAGGTATGGAGGCATTTTTAATCTTACCTAAGAGATTCAATATCATCACAGAGGTATTTGAAGCATACCCATTTTTTCTAGTTTTACATAGGAGGATTGCAACCATACATAACATGGAGGGCTACTTCATTTTGCTATGAAACTGGTTGGTGCGCTGCAAAACTGGATATTCAACACCATTTCATTTCAAATTTCAAATTTTTGGCTTCTATAAGTAATTTGGGTCATGTTGATATGTGGAATATTGTATTAAGAGGTGCAGTTAATGTTTATTTGCAAATATTTTATTTTGGTGATGTTTTAGGCTTAGATTGGTTGTAAGGAAAACCACTCCTATTTTTCAGTATATCTACTAAAACTTTGATGTATATAGTTAGAAGATTGTTTGATAAATAATTTTGACCAACTAGAGTGGGAGATCGAACCTCATGATGTATATAGAGATGAAAAACATGGTTAATGGTTATGTTGGTTAGATTATATAAGAACAAACTTTTTTGCGTTGTATTTTTTGAAAATTTTGCTCATGAATGAATGCAAGATAGAAGGTGATTTGTAGGGATCCCTATGTCATATATTGAAAGTTTTGTGCTCCTTTGATCTTGTAAGTTGTCTCATGTGTTTACATCTCTTAAATGTATGTCTTCTTTCTTGGAAAAACCAGACATTTAATTCAGAATTCAAACATTTAATTTAGTTTTTCCAAGTGATCAATGTTTTCATCTTAAAGAAATGTTCTAGAATTTGTTAGGTCCCTATATTACTAGTATAGTGCCTTATTATTGTTAGTGTAACCCCATTATTGTTATTTTTGTACCCCTGTAAGACCAATATTATTCTTATTATGCCCTTACATTACTATTGTTAGGTCGGCTAGGATTATATTGTAACCCCATGGATTCCTATATATAGAAGGGGGTTTTGTCATTTGTATCATCCAAGAATTGTTCATTTATGTAATGTATTGGAGGTTTCCCCCTCAAAGTGGCTATTTATAAGGCGTTTATCTCTCTTTTCTTCTATTTTTGGAGCTGGTTTCATAACATAGGGTATCAGAGCTTTGGATTCTAGGGTTTCGCTGCTCCAAACAGGTCATCATGCAATTTTCGCTATAAATTTTTTATACAAAGGTTCAGAAGCTGAAATTTCTTTATAGTTGAAGTTGAAATCCTAGGGAACGTCATGTAAAACTTTCAGATCTTGGTTCACAATATTTTAGAGATATGATCTGTGGAAGTTAGGTTTTTTTAGGCTCCCGAATTTCAACTAAAACAGGTCATCGTGGAATTTGGGCTATAAATTTTGGTATTAAAAGTTTCAGAAGTTGAAATTTTTACATAGCGAAGCTGAAATCTTGGGAAACCTCCTGTAAGAATTTCAGATCTTGGTTCTCAATATTTTTGGAGATATCATTTGTGGAAGATAGGACTATTTCAGGCTCCTGAATTTCATCTCAAATAGGTGACCGTGGGAAAAATGTCCACCAACGTCTCTGCGAGCATTGGACAGTCTGCTTAAAAAAAGTGGAATTTGCAGTACATGAAATTTAGTTTCATGTATGTCAATTTCGGTGCTGAAGGAGAAACGGTGACACGTGACAAGTTATACGGTTGCTCTTTGAACCGATTCCTGGTAGGTCATCGTGGAAGTTATTAAATTTTCCTTGAAAGATCCAAATCGGCTGTGAGACCTGCGCATTCAAAAATATTTGAGGGCTACTTGGGGGCTAATTTAGGATATTTTAAGATACGAAATCACAAAATAATTTAGATTTCAATATCGAGCTCCTCAGCATGAAAATATTATTGTATTTTTTTTTCCGAATTGCCGTAAGTCTTGTGTCACGTCGGTTTGAAGTGATTTCAAGGGCATCGTAAACATAAAATATTATTATTGGGTTCTAAGAACACTTTAAAAGAATTCTTACTCATTAAGCCTTCGAAGGCTACTTTATGACTCATGAAGAGAAAAACTTACATGACCATATCAAAATTATAGGAGAAAGTGCACCAAATTTCGCTCTTGCAAAGAGCAACAAAAAATGAAATGGAATTTTTGAAGAAAGGCGTGGAAGCTAAGATGGATGGTTTGGAGAAATACGTGGAAGCTAAGTAGGATGGTTTGAAGAATGGCATGGAAGCTAAGATGGATGGCATGGAAGCTGGCATGGAAGCTAAGATCAATGAAAAAATGAAAGACAACATTGAAGACATGAAGAATGATCTAAAATCAGACATGGAAGGTTTGATGACAAGGTTAATACAAGAAATGATTCCTAATGGAAAAAATATAGTAGAGGAAACTCATGATGAGAACAAAATAAATGTTAATCATGATTTCATAAACTCTAATGTTGTATTGAAGAACCACCATATTCCAAACATGGATATGAGGAAGTTTGATGGCAAGGATCCCATAACACGGATACTACAAATGGAGCAATATTTTGATCTCAATAATGTGAAAACACACACAAAAGGTATGCATTGCCAGTTTACATTCAGAACACCATACATTTGTATGGTATAGATGGCTTTTCTCCCATAAAAAAATTGTCACTTGGTCAATTTTTATGGAGGAAATGATAGCACATTATGAGGATACAAAGAGCAACACCTTCTTTAGCCAATTGATAAATCTCAAACAAAAGGGTTCAATGGTGGAGAACATTGAGGACTTCCAAAAATTGAATATAAGGGTAACTGATATTCCTGAGGAACACAGGATTGATGTCCTCATAGGGACTTTAAAGGATAACATTCAACATGAAGTTTTCATTTGGGAACCTGATTCATTGGAGAAGGCATTCAAGTTGGCAAGAAAAATTTAATGTAAAATTATGGCGACAAGGGAGCCTACCACTCACATCTATAAATATGGAAGTGTTGCTACTCCTAGACTTCCAAAACCTACAAGGTTGACACCACAATAATTGGAAGAAAAAAGAGCAAAAGGGAGTTTCTACAATTGTGATAGCAAATACACTAAAGGTCATAAGTGTACCGAGAAGAAATTATTTTACACAGATTGTTAAGAGGAGGAAGAAAATGAACAATAAAATTCAAAAGAAGAGGATATACACCAAGAAACAACCCTAGAAGAAGAAGAAATGAGTCTGACCACATCGTGTAATGCATTGGCAGGAATTGCCAGTCCTCAATCTCTCAAGATAGAAGGACATATCAAGAAGAAAAAGGTAATAGTGTTGACTGATTCGGGTAGTAACCATAATTTTATTCATTGTAAGCTAGCCAAGGAATTGAATTATTT
Organism: Pinus albicaulis; assembly: GCA_034641835.2. Taxonomy (NCBI): domain Eukaryota; kingdom Viridiplantae; phylum Streptophyta; class Pinopsida; order Pinales; family Pinaceae; genus Pinus; species Pinus albicaulis. The sequence continues at coordinate 137,968,319 of CM076572.1, read as the reverse complement.
CCTATACCCAGCACCATAATGTCAAGTGATGGTTGCAAATGGAGGAAATATAAGTTGCTCTATAAAATGCCATAATATCAAGCTAACCATGGGGGAATATGTATTGAGTAGTCCAATGCTTTCCATTCCTATGGGAGGTGATGATGTTGTTGTAGGAGTACAATGGTTACAATATTTGGGGATGGTAGCTTTTAATTTTCAAGAAATTTTCTTGAATTTTTTTTCAGAAGGAAAGGAAATTGAATCATGGGGTATCGCAGGGAAGCCAGGAAAGATAATAATCTCTAATTTCATGACAAATCTTCTGAAGAAAGAACAACGAGGCATAATTGCACAACTATGCTCACTAGAATTTCCAACATCAAAATCATTTATTTCTCCAAATCTCCAACTAGTCTTGGACAATCATTCCAAGGTTTTCAAAACTCCCAAAGGACTCCCACCTATTCGTGATCATGATCATGTTATTCATTTGATTCCAGGAAGTGTTCCTAGAAACATCAAGCCTTACAGATATCCTTATGTCCAAAAGAGTGAAATTGAACGTATGATTGCAGAAATGTTAGAGGCTGGTATAATTCAACCTAGTCAAAGTTATTTCTTTGCTCTAGTAGTATTGGTGCATAAGATGGATGGATCATGGTTCATGTGTCCGGATTATAGGGAGCTCAATATGCTCAGTATTAAAGATAAATTTCCCATTCATGTGATTGATGAATTATTGGATGAATTACATGGAGCAATTTATTTTACCAAGTTTGATCTTCGTTCAGGATATCATCAAATTAGAATGAAGACTGAAGATATTCTAAAAATAGCATTTCGAACTCATGAGGGTCATTATGAATTTTTGGTCATGCCTTTTTTTCTTACCAATGCACCTTCTACATTTCAAGGGTTGAAGAATTCCATTTTCAAACCCTTCCTTAGAAAATTTGTGCTAGTATTTTTTGATGACATACTAATATACAACAGGTCTTAGAAGGACCATGTTAAACATGTTGAAAGGGTGCTCAAACTATTGGAGGAGAAACAATTATATGCAAAAACATCCAACTATTTCTTTGGAGTAAAAGAGGTGGAATATTTGGGTCATATTGTATCTCACAAGGGTGTTAAGGTAGACCCTAGCAAAATTAAATCCATTAAGGAATGGAAAGTACCCACAACCATAAAGCAGTTGTGAGGATTTCGGGGGTTAATAGCGTATTATCACAAGTTTGTTAATAATTATGGGAGAATAGCAGTGCCTCTAACAACATTATTGAAGAAATATGCATTTTCATGGACTCTTGAAGAAATTAAGGCCTTTGAACATCTTAAAGAGGTAATGTTCCTAGCACCAGTCTTAGCTACGTGAGACTTCACAAAAACCTTTATTTTGGAATGTGATGCCTCATGAAATGGAATTGGTGTTGTTTTAATGTAATAAGGAAGACCCATTTCTTTTTGAAATTCATCCAATCAAAGGAAAGTATTTACAGAAGCTATTTATGAGAAAAAAATGTTGGGAATACTACATGCACTAAATAAATGGTGACCTTACCTAATGGGAAGACACTTCAAGGTAAAAACTGATCATGATAGTCTTAAACACTTTTTGGAACAAAGAATATATTCAGAAGAGTAGAAAAAATGGGTCACAAAGATGTTGGGTTATGACTTTGAAATCATCTACAAAAAAGGGAAGCTAAATTTTGTTGCAGATGCACTCTCAAGAAAGGATGAAGAGGTGGAAGCATTGCTTTGTGCCATTTCTATTATCCAACTAGATTGGATAATGGAAGCAAGGGATGAATGGAAGAAGGACGAAGAAGTGTGGGCACTCATTTAAAAGTTGCAACAAGATCCTAGTACATCTGATACATTTAGTTGGAAAAATGATTCCTTATGGTACAAAGATCGCTTATATATTTGCAAGAATTCCCAACTAAAACAAAAGATTCTTTTGGAATTTCACACTTCTCCTTTAGGCGGACACTCAGGATTCTTAAAAATCTACCACAAGTTGAAGAAAGAATTTTTTTGGGATGGCCTTAAATATGATATTCAAAATTTTGTGGTGGAATTTTTGGTTTGCCAGCAAAATAAAGTTGAGATGATTAAGACCCTGGGTCTTACACAATCTTTATCCATTACAAGTCAATGTTGGGAGGATATTTCAATGGATTTTATCACAGGTTTACCCAAGTCCAAAGGAAGAGTGTCATCATGGTGGTAGTTGATAGACTTACCAAGTATGCACACTTTTGTGCACTATCTCATCCATTTAAAGCAAGTACAGTTGCTACTGCATTTATGGAAACAATTCAAAAGCTACATGGAAACCCAAAGATTATTGTAAGTGACAGAGATCCCATTTTTACTGAAAATTTTTGGACGGAATTATTTTCTTGTTTGGGTACTCAAGTGGCTATTTCTAAGGCATTTATCTCTCTTTTATTATATTTTTGGAGCTGGTTTCATAACATAATTCATCTATGGTTTTGATGCTCTATGTGTTGTATTTCACTTCTATACACTCACCCTCTACAATGATTTAACTTAAATTCCACCACGAGGGATACCTACCTTGCCCCTGTGGAGAAACCCTTTCTTTTTTCATCATATCACTAAACAAAAAAATGATTTGGCATGACTCCACACCCAATGGATTTGTCTCTTTTCTCATCAACATACCTTTGAAAATCAGACCTTATTTACCATCATACCTTGCCGAATATCATAACATTTTAAGCCATCAAAGTGAGAAAGCCCTCTTCAAGGCTAGAAGGGATAGATTCTAGCCTAAAAGTGGTTGTGGTCACATCTGGAATTTCTCTTCTCAACCTATGGACTTTACAGAGTGATAAAAAAGTGAATCCTTCTTGAGGATCATGGCTAGTGCAGAAAGAGAAGAACTAGTCTTGGAAAAGGTAAAGAGGCACTTAATGAAAATTTGAAAAAATGCTACGGATGCCAATGTAAAATAAGAATGTGCACAAGTATTTGAACACTCTAGGTATGTATTGTACTTTATTTAAATGGTATAGTTGCAATATAGGATGGAAAGGTAAGCCCTAAGGTATGATGGGAATTTCACCTT
>CM076572.1:137805234-137960234 GCA_034641835.2 Pinus albicaulis | reverse complement strand
TATTTATGTACAAAAAGTGTCTTCGGCCTAATGCCCCTGCATCAGACTCCCCAGGTTCAAATGATTCATGATCTCCTGATCATGTGCTTTATTTTTATCTGCCTGGATCCCATACTTTGTTCTGCAACTAGTTCTTTGTTGCAGCATTCTTCTTTCGCAGTCCTCCTGGCTTCCATATCTTGGTCTGCATCTTCGCACTTTCTATGCCCTCACAGTCTGTGACTGTCTTCCTCTTGCTGCTGCCGATTCTCAGCTTTCTTGTTGTTGTCCTCCTCTGAGGCATCTTCTGCATCATTTTCCTTATCAATTCAATTTCTCTGTCTAATATTTCCTCTGACTGCTGGAAACTTACTTTTGTTTGTTGCATTCTTATTTCTTTTGTTCTTACTGCTGCCCTAGCTCCTATGCTTACTGCCACCCAATCATCCATACCCTCTCTGCAACAGTAAAACTGTTGCTCTTCTACTGGCAACACTTCAGCTTGTTGCTTCAGCATTCTCTCCAGCAACACTCCAAGATGCTGCTCTGGCATCTCACCTCCTTTTCTGAATATCTTCAGCAAACATTCTTGCCATCTCCTTTGGCCAAAAAAATCTTCTCCATGCTGCAACTCAGGTTCAGCATATTCTTCTTCTACCTTGGCAATCTTCCGCAATTGCCTTCTTTCTTCCGGATTGACTCCAGCAATAAAATCAAGTTCTCTGGCCACTGTATCTTCATCTTCTGTCAGAGTGAAACTCTGGTTCTCCACTGCTGTAGCAGCCCCAACAGTTTGCCATATAGCTTCTTCAATCTTCTCTGGGCTATTTGAACAAGCCACTTCTTCCTTGCTATCAATAGCAACAATTTCCTGAATATGAGACATGGCTGTCTCATCTTCACTCAGCTGCTCATCCTCATTCTGCAACAGCTCTTCTTCTTCTAACACAGCTCCAAGTGATGGATTGTCTTCTGCTTTTCCTGTCAACACAGCCACTTCATCAATTCCAAAACCCCAAGACCCAATGGTCCCTATTGATGATTCAATCATCAATTCTTTTCTATCTTCATCCCATTGTGTCTCCACATTCTGCAATCCCCAATTCTGAAATTGAGGTCTTCTCTCTTGTATGGAATCTTGCTAATTCAGCATACTCTCTAGCAGCTCAATTTCTCCATTCCATGGTTTAAAGTCTTCCACAAAATTCTCCTTCTCTGTCAATTGACTGCCCCATGCTGTCAACTTATCTCCATAATCAACAGGATCTGCATTCATCAAACATTTGTTAGAACAAAGTCTACAAGGCCTCAGAGTCTTCCCTTCTTCTGTCAGCATCTCAATATGTTGTCCCAACTTTCTTTTCTCCTCAATCAGCAGATCAGAATGTTGATTCCAATTCTTCAAACATTTCTTGAGACCATCAGTTAGTCTCCCTTCTGCACCATCCTATTCAAGGATGTCTCTTTGCTCCAGCTCATAAAAATGAACTTTCCTCTTCCTATTCATCTCTGTCCTTACCATCTGAACACCTTCTCTCTATGGTTCTGTCCTTTGTTCATGCCACAATATTGGCATCTCACCACAATCTTCTCTATCTTCATTATCTTCTCTTGTCACTATCCCCTCAGTCTTCATCAGAATGAAATCTTGATTTCCCTTCTCTACAAATATTCCAGCTATTTTTCCATCATTCTCCACATGGCCATTTAATAGAAGCAGCCTATCATTATCAGCATTAATGACAAACTCATCATCAACCCCATTGAAACAATCTCTTCTACCAAATAAAGAATTAATGAATTCCTTCTGCTGCAGTAGTTCAATATGTTCTTCATCTAAAAGATACTCATCATACTTTACTTGGAAACAGTCAACTTCATCTGTCACATTTCCATCATGTGAACTGCCTTCATTAACACCTGCATTCACACACAACTCGTCAGATGCAAAAACACAAGACCTCATGGTCTCAATTGGTGATTTGGTCACCAAATTTTTCTTCTGTTCTAAGTCTTCTATTTTCTCCAGAGATTCTTCAATGGTCTCTTCTTCTGAGTCCTCAAGTTGTTCAGCCTCCAGCTTCTGGCCAATATCACAAACTAAAGCTCTTCTACTTCCAATATGTTGGAAAGCAGAATCTTTCTCCAACTGTGCATGGACATCCTCAAAACATGTAGCTGCTCCAGTGACAACATCAGCAGTTTTTTCTTTCTCACCTGCTGTTCCTGCAAACATACAAAATATGTCAGATGTAAGGCTCTTGGACCCCTTGGTCCCACTTGAAGCTTCAGTCTCCAAGTCCTTCTCCAGATACTCAATCACTTTTAGTATTTCTTTCTTCTTTTGAGCATTCATCATCTACTCCTTCTTCCTTTGTAGCCTCTTCCACTTTATCTTCTTCTTCATGAGCCAACCAACTCTCTGGCTTTCTTCTATCCTTCTCTTCAGTTCATTAAACTCTTCCATGGTCTCAGCTAATTCTCTTTTCCATTCTTCATCTGTGGATTTCTTCTTCCTCATGCCATTTGATTTGGCATCTTCACACACTCTTCTGCTGTGGTTTCTCTCAGAACCTATGCAATCTCTGCAGTCTCTGCTATGGCTCTCAGTAGCCATTCTCTTCTCTAGGAGTTCTTCACTCACAAGTTGCACTAAGCCTCTGCAACAGCAAGCTCTCTTGCTGCAACTTACCTCACCAAGCTTCTCTCCTGAGCTCCGGCTTTTGGCAAGTACTGGTCCCCTCTCTTTGGAACCTCCTAAGCATTCTCTCTGCTCTCTAGGCTTCACTCTGCAAATTTCTCAAGAACGCCTCTTTTCTTCTTTCATCCAACCTCAGTTTGGAATTATTTTAGGTTTTTCCACACTCTTTATGCACTCAGAATCCCTTGCTGGACTCTTCTATCACTGCTCTCAAAGCTTGTGATCTACTTCTACTGAGATGTCTTCCTCAATTGCTTGCACTCTGTATTCTACAAACAATACCTTCCAACCAGAGTTCAAATAAGGCTCATCATCTTATCTCTCAAGATCCCTGACTGATCTTAATTTTTCTCCTCACCTGCACTGCACCTACCTGCTGCAATCTTCTGTCTTCAAATCCAGATTTTGTTCATCTGGAGACCTTCACTGCATGTCAAATCAAATCTGCAATTTTCTCTATTAAACAGATTCTAACATCAACTATTTTTCTGGTTCAGTACATGTGCATTTCCAAAACAAACTTTTCAACAAGCTAACTAAATTCTATCTCTGATACCATTTGATGGCGAGGCCGCCCTTGGCCCCGGTTTACCTTGGTCCCAATCCTCAATGTGTGTGTAAATGTATCCAAAATTTCCATGTCCAATCAACTCACAATATGGAAATCTCACACTTCCCTTCTTTCTATGCTGGAAAATTTAAATAAACAGGTCTGATCATTTTTAATATCTCAATTCAGAGAATTGAGATATTAATTCAACATTCCTCTATAGCTATAGCCCGACAGTCCATTACGTATACATATGCGCCAACTTCGCATATACAACCATTATAAGCGACATAATGCTTTGGATATTAAAACCATGTAAATTGACCCTCAGCATGTACATATATCAACCCACGTAATATATCCATATATCTATTTCGGCGTTCTTCAATTATTAACGGAATCCCACGTATATCGGCATACCTTTATTAATCATAAACCTTAGTACATCTTTGATTTCGGGCCCCACATATATGATCAACCGACCAATCAAATGCACACCCATACCTCGGTTATCATCTGCGTCTCTTCATCGAGCGATCACCATCCGATGGCTTCCCTCCAGATCGACGGCTTGTATCGATATCGCTTGGCGTCCTGATACGAACTTTAACGTGCGATGGCGCGCAACAACGACGGTTTTGCAATGTCGGTGGGGGACACGCGTCGATCAATCTATGGAATCGCTCCCAACTCCTCAAATACCGCTTTTTGTATAAGGGTGGTGCGATGAATACCAGAAACCACCGTTACTGTTCACTATTTCTCCTCGTGGTTCCGGGTTCCGTGTTATTCCCTTCCAGGTTCCGTTCGTCAACGCTCTATTCCGTTGCGCTCAGGTTCCTCCGCCTTTCACTCGTGGTTCCGATTTATATAACTGCTCCCTTCAATAAGGAGTCAATACTTAGCACAGGCCATTGCTGAAGTTCAACACACATAAATGGACTGGTTACCCTTTCGGTCTCGGCCTTTCTTCTACGTAGTCTATGTAACTAATCACGGGGTTCTTATTCATCCTCCTACACAAGGATTCCTCTTATGGATTGTACAGAGGTCTATCACTCCGCTCGTGTCCTTACTTATGGGATTCAGGCTTCAATTTCACAGAAATAAATCATACGCAGGATTTCCTCTATCCTCCATCAGGATGCATACATATGTTCACACAGAACTTATTCAACAAATCGGATATACATTCACACATGAATTAACTCCACAAGGCACAAATATATTGAACCATTTCTTATTTACACGATGGATTGACTTACAATTATTGGCGGGCCAGATCTTCAATCTGATGGCCTTCTTCCCCTATGCAGCTCTCTGCAGATACAAGCAGGTCTATGTGCAGGTCTATGCAGCTCTCCCCTCGACTCTGTCATAGCGGTTTGTTTTTATACAATTACCATGAATCACTTCAAATTCCTTGATGACTCACAAACCCTTCAATTCCTACAGTTACAATTTAAACTAATGCTATGACAGACTGAAATGGACTATCGCTTCCTATGCCCACTAATCATTTGGGCAGTTACATTTCTCCCTCTAATTGACTAAAATTACTCAATTATGGGTAATTACATAGGGGGAACAAAACATGAGACTCCCTTTATGTTTATTTATGTACAAAAAGTGTCTTGGGCCTAATGCCCCTGCAGCAATTAGGCTTGTGGTTATCTCCTCTATGAGAGAGAGGATGAATATGGTATCCTTTTGTGATATCTAATATCATATTTGATTTGATGACTTGCATGAACATGAGACTATTGTTATTGTGACATGATGATTAAGCTAATACCATATGTGAGCATGATGATATTTTTGTGATATACAAAGAGCATCACTGGTAAAGGATATTAAGCCAACTCTTCCCCCTGTCTGAGCTTCTAGGGCATGAATTTGAGATGGAGAGCTCCTGGGGTTGAGGGAACTCTGGAAAATAGGTGTCACACTAAAATTTGTCACCGTGACTGTTGATTTGTATATCTCACCATCCAATGGAGTGTCTCAAGTGAATCTCCTACAAATCTTGAAGTAAAACAATACCAGGGACAAAAGGAATTTTTAGTTTTCACTGCTTAAAACCCCTTTTTGAGCATCTGCGCAGTTTTCCTGAACAAAACTCGTGCATGCACAATTTCTTCCGTTGTAAACTCTGTAGATCATTACAGAACTTTTGAGTTATAAAATGGGCCTCCTAAGAAAAAAGTACAACCAAAATAAACTTTATAAGAACCAATTGGATTCAAGATGATGATATCAACCATGGGGGATGATTCACCATTTTTGGTGTAAAAAGGTAAAAAGATTAAAAAATAATAAAATAATAAAACCACTTTTTCAACTTGTATTTTAAACATATATCCCTAATTATTTACTCAAGTTTTAAGAGGGAGTGCTCTTTTGATGCAAAATTTAATTCCTCATCCAATGATTACTCATGTTGCATACTTTTGATGGACCATGCTACACGAAAAATGAGAAATACATGAAAAAACATTATTGCGATCATATTTTTCATGTAGCAGGGTCCATATAAAGTATGCAACATGGGTAATCCTTGGATGAGGAATCAAATTCTTCACCCAAAGGTGTTCTCGCTCAAAATTTGACTAAACCCATAGGGAGATAAGTTGAAAATATGAGTTAAAAAAATAGTTTTTTTCTTTTTTCCCTCTAAAGTTTGATGATGTAATATAATATTATTTTATTATTTCTACTATTACTTTATAATTACCTTAGGAGGCCCATTTTAGACCTAAAAATTCCCCTAATTTCTGCACAGTTTATTCCACTATAAACTGCTCAGTTATGTTCACGCAGGTAAAAATCTTATCCAAATTAGAAACCTCGAACCTCTACACGTCTGCGCCTCATCCATTGGTACATGGAACTAATCTCCTTTTCTTAAGAATGATATCCCTTCAGAAGAGGAACTAAAAACATCATCATCCTTCTTATAGATTCAGCATAGGACTAAAGGAATGGGAGACTTGGATTTCTAAACTCATGTTGTTGGTTTTCGGTCTTAAGAGCTTGTCATCAAGGGAAGGAAATGAGACCATTAGAAGAGGCTTGTGACATCAAGGTGACCAGGTTGTAAGCTTGTTTTCCCTTTGAATTTAAAACAAAGTGAATTTTTATTTCCTAATTGCATTTATTTTGATTTTGTTTGTTGGATCCCTTGATCACTCACATGGTTTATAACTGATTATTGATTCAGTTATATGTTTTATCCTAAATTATGGATTTCATTTATGTTTTCTTTCATATGCGGGATGATTTGATCCCTTTGAATGTTTTTGTCTATGCAGATATATTTGCGAGCGTCATGGAGAAGATGTGGAAAGCATTCAGAAAGCCTCTAAGGCATTGAGGGAAAGCTGGGTGTAAAAAGAACTGAAAGGACTTATAAAAGCACTTTGTTAATAGGTAAGTGATCCTTTGCATACTACATGTTTCATGTTTCGATATAGGTGAAGGAAGGAGTTATTGTATTGTATGTTTGCTTCTAATTTTCCTTTAAGATTCTAGGGAGATCACTTATGTCTGCATAAGGGATTTATCCAGGTATAAATTGGCTGCAATACTGGGGAACAAGAGTTCTCTTTTGTGTCCTTTTATGACCTTTGGTTTTGTTGTGCTATACAAAAACCACCATTTATTTTAATAAATTTGGGCCCTTTAGAAATAAATAGGAAATTTATTTTAAAATATAAAAAACAAAAACAAAAAACTTAGGAAATAAAAGTTTTCTTTTAATTTTTCCGCTTTATTCTTTTATGCATCGCAAATCGCATATCTTACAACTTAAAAAGACTTGCAATCATCTAAGTTACACAGGTTGTGAAATGCGCTAACCTTTTTCGAGGTTATGTTTTAAAAACTTGCAAAAACTTCAATAATCATTGTACTTTATTTATTGAATCGCACCTCATTTAAAAGAAAATCAACTTATAAAGAAATTCGATATAAGTGTGATTGTGTGGACCCGATGAGCCAAAAAATAAATAAAAATAAATCTCCAAATTCCTATTAAGCGCGACCGCTTGACTTTTTGAATGCACAATTTGCATTTTGCATAACTTAACTATAAAAAAATTCATTATCGCATAAGAGTTGCGATGTGCGATTTGCACAGATCGCATTTGGCTGAACTTATGGGAAAATATCACAAACAGTAAGAATTATATGTTGTGATGTGCGAACTAACAACATTTAATTACTCAAACATGAGAAATGACTTAAGTCGTATCAAACCGAAATTCGAGATCTAACGGCTTAAAGTTGATTGATAGATATTTCGTGTGAAGGTGTAATAAATTCAATTTTGAAATAATTATCGATGATTGATATCATATTTGAAAGATTCATATCTATTTGTGCATATTTGATATAAACAATGGATCTAACTCTCTATTCTCTATACTTTCAATGCTCTGCTTGTTTACTTGAAATCAAGAAACCATTTAATGGATTAAGGAAGATTGAAATGATCAAAAAGGGAAAAGAGATTTCTCAAGCGCAGCCTACTAAAGACTCTAACATGTCTCCCTTATTTTCAGATACCACCTGCAACAAGGATTGCAGCAATTCATCATGGGAAACAATGTATAAACTGTTTGAAGACAAAAATCCAAAAGTAATAACCAAAGTCTCTACAATAGGTACGACATCTACATCAGACGTGGCCTACTTCGATGTCGCATGTTAATTCATCCACAAGGTATCCACAAGATCGAAAATTATCCCTTAAACAGACATGGTTAAGAGGGTAATTGACCACTTAAGCATCGATGACAGAGAATTCAATGATTCAAAGGGAGAAAACATAGGGTCTTTCAAAGTAGAAGATTAACAAGAAATGTATCATCTACCCTCCCCGCAGCAGAAATATGACAAGGCTTTTCTACAAAATTTTATAGCAGAGCATCCAAATCTCATGAAAGTTATCCAAGAATGGAAGGAAGACCAAGGCAATTTGAAGTGAGATAAACTTGGGATGTACCCAATTGCCCAAATTCCTTTCCCTTATTGTTATGTTGCAATTATGTTGTTTATATTGTTTGCCAAACCTGATACCACTAGGTTTTCAGTAGATTGGGTTCCATCGATTGACACAATCGTCAATTCCTTAATTTTGAATTCTGAGAATATCCTATCTGACAGTTTAGCCAAACACATCACAGAATATAGGAATAAAAGGAGTTTTTCATCTAGAGAGATACCTCATTTTTATATGTCTGCCTATGTCATAAACGCAATGTGCTTTTCTTCTAGTTTTCCTACCTTAAGATGGAAATGGACTGCACAAGACCCTACCCCAATCCACATCTACCACGGAGCCCTTTGGGATTCAGACTTCCACCTACATTTTTATAAAATTTGTTATGGAGTCATGTTGCCTATGCACCAAATGATATTCAATAAGAAGGCCCCTAGGGTTTCTGAAGAGGCTATCGCAGATATTCTTTTTGTGGCAAGGTGGTTTGCAGAGGAGAATTTTACATATGTCAGAGTATTTGAGAGTTATGCTTCTCCCCATGTCCTACCATATTATGTTCCTGATAAGTTTCTTGCATGAGAGATAGCTTACCATCTTGTTAAAGGTATCACTAAACAGCTGAAAGATGCTAAGAAGGTTGTTTGGCCTAATTTCCCCGTGAAGTGCGACACTTTTTCACTTATTGATATTGACCATACCTACAAAGAGGCCTCTAAGATTAATCTATTGAATCTGGCAGTAATGCCAAAAATGTTGTATGATCCAAATGATGAAATTAAAAATTACACTACATAGCTCAAAATGAAGCCTTTTTTAAAGGAAATAGATGGATCAGTTGACATACTATGGAAGGATTCCTTGGATGATCCTATAGAACATCTATCTAAATTATCACAATATGTAGGGGCATATGCTACTTCCACTGTTGATAAAGCTACTGAGGTGAGAGTGTTGCTAAGGCAAAAGGAAGCCAAAGTACAAGAACTAGAGAGGTTATTAAATGAAGAAAAATCCAACTCCAGTTAGAAAATCAAAGCAAAGATATCCCAATTTCAAAATGATTTCGAGAGTCTTAAATTGCAGCATCAAGCAAAAATCAATGAGAAACAAGCACAATCGGAAGCCACAATGACCAGGTTACAGAGCCAACCACAACTAGAGAAATTTATAAAAGAAGCATTGGATGTTAATGCTAAGTTAAAGAAAGAACATGAAGTATTTTGTCATCAAGCTTCTATGGTTGAATCTTATTGTGATTCATATAAAATACTGATCCAACAAGTAGCTATCCAGAAACTTGAATGCGAAAGGCTCGAGAAGAAAATCAACGAAAACATTCAATGGAAAGCATCAAACTTAGGAAAGGAAGCTGATCTACCTCAGGTAGATAAATTTCATAAGGAGATCCTATTCAAATATTGGGAAGCACAAATCAAGCAGGTAGAGAAATCAGAAGCGAAAACATCAAAATTATCAAATGAAATTATTGAATCTGCATGTGAACAGCTGGTGAAAGTAGAACTTCTAAAAGAGTACACATCTGAAGTGTTCTCAGAATTAAAACAGGTAGAAACACAGTGGAAGCAGAAGGTATACACAAAGGATGAATTAATTAAAAAGGTAAATAATTTTGATCATGAAAATTATTGGAATTTTCTGATCAAACCTTATCATCAGTATCAGATTCTGCAATCCTTAAGAGATTCAACAAAAATATCGCAGCCAGTACTTTAACTGGAGTATTCAAGGCATCAGTTAGATCAAGGATTTCGCATCCAGCTCAGCTCAAGCCTATGATAGATATTTGTCAAATTCGTGACAAAATCCAGAAGAAAGGGTAGAATTCATAAATCAAAATTGTTATTTTATTTTTGTAGATTGTATTTTAAGTTAGTCTTACAAGGATGGTTTTTTGAAACCTCCTCTATATTTTTGTAATAATTTATTTTAAAACATAGTTATTTTAGTATTTAAACCCCTCTCATGCATTTAGAGAAGGGTCTAGAATTTTTTCAAAAACATTTGCAAATAATGCACTACTCTAAGTTTGTGAATGCTTTGATGAATTAATGGAACACATCTGTTATCTTTTGACAATTAAAGTTGTTTAACTGATGTTGCACTACTGTACTCTTTAAATTGCTTGAAAGTGAGAAGGAGAATATCAATTACTATCAGTATACATGAGTAGAAATTCATACATATGGTACTTTTATTCACTTGTATTAAGTCTTACTTTATATATTGATAGTCATGTTTTATTCCATTATATATTTGAAAGGTTATTATAGATGAATGTTACATGCACTTCTCTTCTAATATTTATCTATAGTTTCTTATTGAATGTATAATCACACATATGAATGCGATATAATTTTCACAATTCTTCTAGTCAAACTATTTTGTTAGAAGAATCATCTTACATGATTTTCATCTCTTTCAATTGTTAAATGGTCTATATTACTAATAGTTGAAGGATATATTTTCAAATCACATAAAGGAAGAAACACCCTGGGTATATAGTATAATAAATAGTTTAGATAGATGCATCAGATAGATTAAAATCATTCTCCATTTGCATGCCATATAATCACACACCTTCAAAATCATCCTTATTGGGAAATTGGTCCCATTATCCCCAGTCGGAGCCACTACACCAAATGGAAAGGGAGCTGCTTTAAGGTCTGGACCAGGTGGTTTTCCCCCATGTTGCGACAGTGGAATTCCAAGGCCTCAACATTCTGGCACTAGAAGAAGGGCCAACCTCCATGAATGGAAAAAGGATTTGATCAATCTAAAGGTCAATCAAAGAGTCTCTCTCCCTCTAGATCCCCATCAACTTCCAGAAAATTATCTAGATCCTCATCCTTAAAATCTGAAGTTGATCATCCTTCTCCTAAGTCTCTTAGTGATTCTCAACCCATACTATCTCCTGATTCCCATCAAGCTTCCCCATAATTTTAGTCTTTAATAGAAAAGTTATAGAGAGTATCTCTTTCTGCTGAAAAGCCTGAATCTTATCAAATATCAGATATCAGTATTTCATCTTCTTTACAACCTCGAAGAATATTAACTCGATCAAAAAGTCAAAAGACAGGAATTATACCTTTTGAATTTCCCATCAATTGTACTCGAAAGAGACTAAAGAGGACCCAATCAGAGTCAATTTCCAGTGAGATCTTATCCCATTCACCTCCATTACCTTTGCTCACTTCCACAACTTCCATTCTAACAATCAATGTTACTTTGACTAGTTCCAGTACCCAAACTACTATCCCTTCAACTAGTCTTAGCACTCAGCCTGCCTCTTCTTCAACTCAAAATCCACCCAATCAACCTATCCAAAATCTAATGGCAGGTCAACCACCTCCGTCGAATGTAAACCCATGGAGAAATCTAGGGGCTGTAAACATGCCCACTCCTCTTCATGCTTTTCCCAAAAATCTTGAAATATGGCTACCTAAATTTAAGCCTGATGATGGTCTTCCAACAAAAGAACACATTCACAATTTTATGTTAGTTTTCAATCTAAATGGAGTAGTTGATGAGGATTGCATCGTAAGATTATTTCCATATACTCTAAAAGGATCTGCAGTATCTTGGTATTTTTCACTGCCTGCCCACTCTATAACTAGCTGGAATATGTTCGAAGAACAATTTCTAGCTAAGTTTGGGGATGACAGGACCACTACTACGCTCATCAGTGATTTGTCAAATCTAAAAGCTAAATCAGGTGAGAAGATGAAAGATTTCAATTCAAGATTTAATAAATTACTCAATAAAATTTCTGCTATAGCAATTCCTGGTGTAGAAGTTCACATTGAGTGGTATATTTCATCTCTTCCATATAATATAGCTATTTTTGTTGATAGAGAAAAATTGGCAACACTTGCAGAAAATATGAAAGAATCTCTATCTGTAGAGAAACGCATAACCGCTCTTGAGAAAAAGAATTCTCAAGAAGATCAAAAATCAAAGATGGTATATTTCAAATATGATTCTAAAATTAAGATACCAAAAGGTCCTTTTGACGTAGAACGTCTTCAAAAAGTTTTGAAGACTATGAAAAACGAGATGGAAGATATCAAGAAACAAGTCACTGAAACTACTACCTCAAAAAAGACTTTTAGAAACTTTAATAAAGGAGAATCCTACTCAAACTTCAAATATCATATCTAATGTTGAATTGATCAAGATACAGAGGAATAGCAGTCAAAGGAAGAAGAAGATGACGAAGAAGCACAAGTTGAACTAAACGGAATGTGCGATTTCATCCTACCAAATAAAGAACAACATGAAGCTTTACCTGTAAGCACAACGATAAAAAAGACTACTAAAGCAACACAGCCAAATAAACAGCAAAAGATTTCAACTCCTGCTAAAGAGAAATCGGTAAGAAAAAATTCTAATTCAAAGGCTTCACAAACAAGCCTCGTTACTTCAGACACTCCACCTACATCTAATACAATGTTAGTCTTAGACACCGTTGAGTATAATGTAGTTGAAGAGATGAAGAAAAACAGGGCCAACATTTCAATCCACGAGCTTAATAAGTTCAAATAGCAACATAAAATCTTACTTAGAGACTTAAATGTGGTTTCTGCTTCAAACTTACCTGCTCCAGTAATAATACAAGCTACTAATGAAATGGGTAAGCCACCTTCTCCTTCAATGAAAATATATTCTACAAACTTGATTATGATAGGTGATTGATCCATCTCTCCTACTCCTCCATTTCTCTTAACCTATGAGATCTACAACAAAAACGTCCATAACTATTTAATAGACTCGGGGGCTTCCTCAAACATAATGTTGAAATCAGTTTGTGTTAAGTTGAACATAACTCCTCAAATTTTTGTTGTTCATATAGTGAAACTTGATAGAACCAGAGTAGAGGTGGTAGGAGAAATAAATTTTGTTTCCATCAGATTGTCATCAAACCCCAAATTTGCTCAAATAATTGATATATTAGTGGCTGATATTCCTAAATTTTACAACTTATTTCTAAGTTGAGACTGGTCTGAAAAACTTCATGGTTATTTTTCAACAGACTTGTCGCATATGTGTTTACCATATAATGGAAAGCCAAATCAAATTCGAGTGGACCGTGAAAATTTCATGAAGCATACAGTCAATGATCTTGAAGGAGTAAATGAGCCAGTAGTATTCAATAAAAACATTATTGGAAACTACTTAGTAGGGTCATTTTTGGGAAATTTCAATGCTCAACCATCACCTTTCTTTGATAATGCAGTTGTTTCTTAGATTTAGAATTTTTCCCAGCCATATAATTCCAAATGTATAAATTTTGTAGATAGAAAAGTATTTAATTCTTTGTTTTGGACTTTTTATTTTGACGGTTCTCAATCTGAAGATGGTACATGTGAAGGCTGCATTTAATAAACCCAGAAGGAGAAAAGACCATGTTAGCCTGCAGACTAGAATTCAATTGTACAAATAATGTAGCTGAATACGAAGCATTATTTAATGGCTTGTTAAAAGCCATTGATCTTAATATCAAATATTTGAAAGTTCTAGGAGATTCATCAATCATAGTTAGACAGGTAAGAGATACCATTCATTTTAATTCTAGACACTTAAATCATTACCAATCATTAGTCCAAGAATTAATCACTCATTTGTTAGCCTTCAACATTTCTTCAATACCTAGAATGCAGAATGCTAGTGCAGATCTATTGGCTAATGTAGCATCAAAGTTAATCCCATCCCAATAATTTAGTCCCGATATATTTTCTATTGAATTTATTTTTAGACCATCTATTCCTGATAATATTCCCATTTCAAGAATATTCAATAGTGCTTCGGATATCATAGGTTTTCTAACATCTAAAGGATCCTATGATAGTCAAATTTTGGATGAAAATGAACATAACATTCAGATTAAAAAAGAACAAGAAAAAACACTATTCCTAAATCTGTTGTCAAGTTAGAAGACCTATATGATCTAAAAGACGGGTTTAAAAGAGTGACTAACTCAAAAACACAAAGCTCTAACTTAATATTTGAGTTAGTGAATCTAGGAATTGATGAGACTCAAAACATCAATCTAGGTCTTGGTCTATCTTCTGAAGAAATATTATCATTTATCAGATTGTTTAGAATGTACAAAAATGTTTATTCTTGGGATTATACTAATCTTAAAACATATGACACTTCTGTGATTCAACACTCAATTCCTACAATTTAAAAATAAAATCTTGTACAATAGAAATTGAGGAAGATTCATCCAAATATGGAAAATCAAATCAAAACCAAACTGAAAAAACTCCTCAAGGTAAAAATCATCTTTCCAGTCAGACATTCTAAATGGGTATTATATTTCGTACCTGTCAAGAAGAAGAATGGTTATATTATAATTTGCATTGATTTTAGGAATTTAAATAAAGCTTATCAGAAGGATAAATTTCTATTACCAACCATGGAACAAGTAATGCAGACAGTAGTTGGTTCTGAACTTATGTCCTTTCTAGATGGATTCTCGGGATATAACAAAATTCTCGTACATCCAGATGATAGATTGAAAACTACATTTAGAACTAAGTGGGGAACTTATGCCTATCAAAAGATGCCTTTTGGATTAATTAATGCAGGCGCCACTTTTCAGAGAGCTATGGACATAGCTTTTAGGGGGCTCATAAATAAAATAGTGGTTATTTATTTAGATGGCATTACATTATTTTATAAACAACTAACCAATCATGTGAGTGAACTAAAACAAGTCTTTGAGCGATGCAAATCGTATGGCATCTCATTGAATCCAAAGAAATCATTTTTTGCATTAGATAAAGGAAAACTTTTAGGATTCATTGTGTCAAAAAGTGGTATCTATATTGATAATGAAATAAGTGAAGAGATCAAATGAATTCCTTTAACTCATAACAAGAAAAATATGCAGTCATTTCTTGGGAAAATTAATTTTGTTAAAAGGTTTGTCCCTGACTTTTCGCAAATTGTGTTACCATTACAGAACATGATTAAGAAAAATTATGTCTTCAAATGGGGACATAATGAAAGAAAAGCATTTGATTTGATTAAACAATAAATTTTTAATGCTCCATTCCTGAATAACCCCAATTTTCTTAATCCTTTTACATTATACACTTTCTCATCGGATACATCATATGCTATTGTTTTAACACAGCTGAATGACGAAAAAATTGAAGCACCAATATCATTTTTCAGTTCAAATTTGCAAGGTGCAGAACTAAATTATACATCTATCGAAAAACAAGAATTTGCTGTCTTTAAGGCTATAAAGAATTTCAGGTCGTTTCTCTTAAAAAATCACACTAAAATCATAGTTCCATTCTCTGCAGTGAGACAACTCTTGTTGCAAAGAGAATTAGGAGAGAAAAGGGATAACTGGGTTATTTATTTACGAGAATATGATGTAGAAATTAAACCCTCTAAAAATTTTAGAGGTCAAGGTTTTTTCAAAATGCTTACAGGAGCATCACATCTATCATCAGAGGAAGATTCAGGTTACAATGTGCAAATAACAGAGGTAAGCCTCAATGATGCATAGTCTCAATACATTGATCTTATATTCTATTTGAAGAATGGATATGCTTCGAATCAACTCAGTTACAAAACAAAACGAGCTTTAAGATTAAAGCCAAACAATATGAATTAATCAAAGATGTGTGATTTAGGAGAAATTTTGATTCTATACTTTTAAGATGCTTACAAAAATCCGAAGCAGAGAAAGTCTTGCAGGAACTCCATGATGGACCAGCTAGAGTACATTTTGGAGGAAATACGACAACATACAAAATCCTACATGCAGGTTACTATTGGCCTACACTTTTCAAAGATGCTCATAAATATGAAATAAAATTCAAAGTGTGTCCAAGTTCGTCTAGAAGAGAAAGGAAGCAACATTCCCATTACAACTAGTTAATATCGAACAACCATTTGAACAATGGGGATTAGATATAATTGGTGAGATTGTTCCTAAATCTTCTAAAAAACATACATATATTCTCACAGCTAAAGATTACTTTACTAAATGAGTGGAATCAATTCCACTAAAAGTAGCCAACTCTGAGAATATCATTGATTTCATCAACCAAAATATCATAACCAGGTTTGGCTTACCTACTAATTTAATGTTTGATAATGCATCTTACTTCTCAGGAACTGCTATGATGGGATTTGCAATTAAAAGAGGTTTTAAACTTAAGTATTATGCAAATTATTACCTGCAATAAAATGGTTTAGCAGAATCTACAAACAAGAATTTGATTAGAATAATCAATAGAACTGTTGATCAAAACCAACAAAATTGGCACAAGTCATTAATCTTTGCTCTTTGGGCAGATCGAATAACTCAAAAAAATTCTATTGGAACTTCTCCATTCAATCTTATCTATGGAAAAGTAGTTCTACTTCCCACCAACATAGTTATTCCCTCTCTTTCCTTAGTACAATTTATTGATGAATCTCGTGCTTCTTCTTTACATGTTAGACAATGTCAAATTCTTAAGTTAGAAGAAGAAAGATAAAATGATAAATAGACTCATGCACATCATCAACAGATAGTAGAAGCCTCATTTGATTCAACTTCTGTTACTCCAAAAAAAATTCAAATTGGTGATCTGGTATTGAAATGGGAAAAAGTGCATGAGTAAAAAGGAAAACACACGAAGTTTCAAAGACTCTGGCTAGGTCCATTTCAAATGATCGAAGAAATAGGCCCATCAACATTCTTATTGCAAGATATATCAGGCAAAAAGGATTCTTTTCCTGTTAATGGGAAAACTTTGAAAAAAATACTTTTCATATGAGGTAGCCCCTTCTATTCCTTATATACTAGTGTATTTTTCTTTTCCTTAGAAAAAACAAAAGTTTCTTAGTACAAATTTTTTGGCTTTTCAAAATAAAATCTCTGATGATCCTTTTTGATTTATCACTTATAGAAATAAGAAGTGTTAAGGAAACAATCAAAAGATTTGAAAGACAAATAGATTTTATTTTTACTGAAAGATGTAATTTCACTGAAATTATTTATTCTTTGATGAACTCTCATCCTTATATAGCATGATTATTCTTTTATCAATCAAGAAAAGAATATTTAACATAGTAAAGACTCTTTTACAGAAAAGCAATCTAAAACTGGACATTATCATCCTGAATCCTCAAAAGGACAAATGATTCACCCCATCCGGAAAAACTTATAAATTTTTGAAAGAAATTCAAAAAAAAAACTATAACTAGAAAAAACTTAAAAGATAATAAGTCTCATCAAGAGTTTGTTTACCATGTTCATAGGGAAATAGTTGAACTGACATTACCATTACTGCCTACCAAAATAGGGTAATGACTTGAGATTATATCAATAGGAGAAGGGGTCTCATCAAGAGCCAACTTTATTAGTTTAATTACAACTAGTGAATGGCATTCTCATCATTTGGTTACCAAGCCAAGACAATGGCTTTTAAGTAAATTAAAAAATATATATATGATACAAAAAAGAAAAGTTTCAAAAAATTAGAGTTTATTTTTGAAATTATAAGAAACACTAGATGGGACGATGAATCATTGATGGGTAAAAGGTAACCCTGCCAAAATCTTAAATTTCCTATTGGAACAGAGGCTCTACCTATGATGAAAGAGTAAATTTTTATAAAGTTTATCTGTAAGAGCCACCTACTTTATCTCTTTGAGCTGGGTAAATACTGATATAGATTTTCATAATTCTATGTTTAAAAGAGGGATTCTTAAGAATAGTAAATAAGACAAATTTCATTGCTTAGTAAAATATTATTTTCCTGAAATTAATTCCTGCAACTATTTTTATTGTCAAAAAAGTTTTAGAAATTTCAAAAAGTTAATCAAAGATAACTGGTTCTCCCAAGTGAATCGCCAATTTTTGTGCTATACAACAACCCCCATTTATTTTAATAAATGGGGACCATTTAGAAATAAATAGGAAATTTATTTTTAAATTTAAAAAACAAAAAACTTAGGAAACAAAATTTCTCTTTTAAGTTTTCCGCTTTATCCCTTTAGCGCATCACAAACTGCATAGCTTTCAACTTAAAAAGACTTACAATCATCTAAGTTACATAGGCTGCGAATTGCACTAACCTTTTTCGAGGTTATGTTTTAAAAACTTTAAAAAAATTCAATTATCCTTATACTTTCTTTATCGCATCGCACCTCATTTAAAAAAAAATCAACTTATAAAGAAATTCGATATAAGTGTGATTGTGTGGACCCGATGATCCAACAAAGCAATAAAAATAAATCTGCAATGTCCTATTAAGTGCGGCCTCTTGACTTTTTGAATGCGCAATTCACATTTCGCATAACTTAACCGTAAACAAATTCATTATCACATAAGAGTTGCGATATACGATTTGCGCAGATCGCATTTTGCTGAACTTATGGGAAAATATCACAAACGATAAGAATTATATGTTGCGATATGAAAACTAACAAAATTTAATTACTCAAGCATGCGAAATGACTTATGTCGTATCAAACCGAAATTCGAGATCTAACGACTTAAAGTTGATTGATATATATTTTGTGTGAAGGCGTAAGAAATTCGATTTTGAAATAATTATTGATGATTGATATCATATTTGAAAGATTCATATCTATTCATGCATATTTGATATAAACAACATATTTGACTCTCTATTCTCTATACTTTTAATGCTCTCCCTGTTTACTTGAAATCAGGAAACCATTTAACGGATTAAGGAAGATTGAAATGAGTAAAAAGGGAAAAGAAATTTCTCAAGCGCTGCCTACTGAAGACTCAAAAATGTCTCCCTTATTTTCAGATACCACCTGCAACAAGGATTGTGGAAGATCATCATGGAAAATAATGTATAAACTGTTTGAAGATGAAAATCCAAAAGTAATAACCAAATTCACTACAACAGGCATGACATCTACTTCAAACGTGACCTACTTCGATTTTGCATGTTCATTCGTCCACAAGGTAGCCGCCAGACCAAAATTATCCCTTACATAGACATGGTTAAGTGGGTAATTGACCACTTAAGCATCGATGACAGAGAATTCAAGGATTCAAAGGGAGAAAACATAGGGTCTTTCAGAGCAGAATATTTACAAGCAATGTACCATCTACCCTCGTAGTAGAAATATAACAAGGCTTTTTTACAAATTTTTAGAGCACATCATCTAGATCTCATGAAATTTATCAAATACTGGAAGAAATACTAGGGCAAGTTGAAGTGAGATAAACTCGATTGATCCGGATTTATGCAGGAATGCAACAGAATAAACACATAACCATAAATACAGAGATGCAATGGAAATAACACTTCATTTCATTAATATCAAAGAACTGAAATTTGCTTATAGACAGAATGGAAATAAAAATAGCTAGGGCACTGGTAGCTATCTCTGAGAAGATATGTGGCAGCTACAGGCCTCTGAACTGAGTTACAATGAGGCTCAAGGGCCTATTTATTATTTAGAAACAATGGGAAAATCCTAAATAGCCAAAACCCTAACCCTAGGAGATGAAGCGCCAAAACTATGGGCCCCGTTTGGGTAAATTGGTGTTTCAACTTCTTGGGGGCATAACTTTGGCATACGATCTCCGTTTGACGCGTACCATACCTCGTTAGAAAGATGTATCCGAGGAATACAAATTTTGAATGAGAAAAATTTGTCCATGGACCCATGTTTCTCTCCATTTTCCCAAAAAACGACGTTTAGGGCCTCAAAACAGCTCCGGAAGTTCAGGACCCGAAAAACTGCTAAAAATAGTAAGTTGTGCCAAAACTGAAAAACTGAAAAAGACAATGGTGGGGCCCCAAGTGGAATAGGTGGGTGACCACCAATATCCACCTGGATCATTCCTCCCCCCTTAGGAAGCAATGGTCCCCATTGCATTAAGTTCCTCCATGAGATGAGGAAATTTCTACTGAACTTGGTCCTGGTAAGAACCACTTTCCTTGAGTGCGGGGAGTTGACCAGCTTTGACAACCCGATACGGTTGGATCTTACGGTGAGTGTTGCTTGATTTGCATGTCCATGATAGTCATTCGGTGCTTTGTTCCATGCGATATGCAGGTTTAACTCTGTTGGTGTGAGTTGTTCTGCAATGTACGAGGTGTCCAGTAGAGGTGGGAAGTAAGGACGAAGGTGATCCACATTGAAGACTGGGTGCAGACCAAGGAATGGTGGAATACTGAGCTCGAAGGCATTGTTCCCTACAGCCTTGGTGATGGTGTACGGCCCGTATCGAAGTGGGCGAAGCTTGTGGTGGGGTCCAATGAGGCATTCCTTCTGCAAATGTAGCCATACTTTGTCACCCACCTGGAAGTTGTGTGGCACCCGGTGTTGATCATGGCGTTGCTTGTACTTGGCATTGGCTCTGTCCAATATATCATGAACCTATTGGCGGATGTGTTGAATGCGCTCGATGAAGCTACTGGCTTTGTCAACTTCAGACTGGACATAAGTTGAAGCGGCCTGAGTAGCTACAAATGGTATGGCTACATCAATAGGACATAGTGGCTGGAATCCCAAGCCCACCTGAAAGGGGCTATGGCTGATTGAACTGTGGAGAGACCGATTATAACTATGTTGTACATATGGGAGGCTCTCATCCCATGTGCGTGGATGCTTTGAATTATACATGCGCAGAATGTGTACAATCATTCTGTTGACGACCTCTATCTGGACGACAGGATGAAGGTTGTGGACTTAGTGAGCAGTATCAACATTGATAGGAGGGCAGACCAAAAATGTGTTAGGGAAAAGAATATCGGTCATTATGATGAATAATGGGATCTGGAGGTACCCTCCATTCGAAGAAGTTTAACGTTAGCCTGTGATATTCTTCTTGCAGGCCGCCATAATGGCCATCTTCGAGAATCTGTCGACGACCATGAAAACACAGTCATTTCCCTGCTTAGTAGAAGGCACGCCCGACATGTAATCCATGGAGATGGATTCCCAAGGTCGACTAGGGGTAGGTAGCGGAGTATATAGGCCTTGCTTCTTGATGGTTGATTTGGCAATGGAACAAGTAGTGTAGGATCTGATGTGCTTCTCGACATCCTTTCGAAGGTTCAGCCAATAGAAATACTTCTACAGGATTGCTACTATTTTCTCAACCCCGAAATGCCCAGCAACTCGACTGTAGTGTGCTTTCCATATCATCTTTTCACGCTCGCTTGAAGGAACAGAAAGGTGTCCGAGGTGACATAAAAGTGCATCTTGGAGGTTAAAATTTGGAACTTGCATACCCCCCAAGAGTGCCTTGTAAGTTCGGCCGAATTCTAGGTCACTCTCATAGAGAAGTGGCCAATCAGAAGTCTCGTGCCCACAAGAGTTGAGCACGGTGGTGAGTGCCATGATCAGTGATCGGCTGAGGCAGTCTGCAACATTATTGGTGCTACCCTTCTTGTACTTGATGTCCAAATGAAACTGTTGCAGATATGTGGACCACTTCTGATGGTGATCATTCTACAACTTCCCTTGTGTCTGTATGAACTACAGGGGCTGGTGATCTGTGTGGATGATTGTTTCCTTCCCCAAAATGTAATGCTTCCATTGTCGACAAGCTTGCACAATGGAATACATTTCTTTATCATAAGTGGGATACTTGAGAACTGTGTCAAACAATGTCTCACTGTGATATGCCACTAGATGTCCCTGTTGAGTAAGAACTGCCCCGATAGCATAGTCAGAGGCATCTGTCTCAATCTCAAATGGTTGTTGCAAGTCTGGTAAAGTGAGCACTAGGGTAGAACAGAGGTGATTTTTCAATTTTGTGAATGCCTTTTGTTGAGATTCCGACCAAAATAATTTTTCTCTCGCTCCTCCCTTGGTGACTTGACTCAAGGGCCAAGTGATATGAGAGAATCCCAACGTGAACCTCCGGTAGAAATTAGCAAGACCCAGAAAGCTGCGAAGCTCTGTTATAGCAGTTGGGGCTGGCCAATCCCGAATGACTTGGATCTTGGCTGGATCCACATGCGCCCCCCTATCATCAATAATGTATCCCAGATATTGAACCTGGGTCATGCCAAAAGTGCACTTCTCCAAATTGACACACAACTTGTGTTGCCGCAGTGTTTGGAGGACTTGTCGGATGTGGTGAAGGTTCTCTTCCCAAGTCTGGCTGAAGATCAGAATGTCATCCAAGTACACCACTACAAATGAGTTGGTGAATGGCCACAAGATGCTGTCCATCATCCTCATGAAGGTTGCGAGAGCATTCGTCAACTCGAAAGGCATGACTAGCCATTTGAAAAGGCCTTCCTTGGCTTTGAAGGCAGTCTTCCACACATCGAAGGGTTCAATCGGTACCTGGTGATACCCTGACTTCAAGTCAATTTTGCTGAAATATTTTTCACCTTTGAGTTGGTCCAGAAGGTCATCAATCCATGGGATTGAGTACCTATTTTGGACAGTGATCTTGTTCAACGCCTGATAGTCAATACAGAGTCTCCACGTCCCATCCTTCTTTTGTACCAACATGATCGGGCTCCCACAAGGTGATGAACTTGGTCGGATGTGACCTTTCTACAATAGCTCTTGAATCTGCCTCTTCATTTCATCGTTCTCCAAAACAGAGCGTCGATAGATCGGTCCATTGGGTAGCGGCGTGCCTGGGGTCAGATCAATTAGGTGCTTGACCTGACAGTGCAGAGGAACCCCTGTGGGTGAGGTGAAGATGTCCCCGTACTCCTCCACAACCTTATCCATTTGTTGTTGTCGTGCAGAGGAGCCCTGTCTGGAGGTCGTGGCCACAGTAATCTTCTTCTTCCCCCAGGGGCGGATCATCAGGAAAACGAATTTCCTAGTTTTGGAAATGAGATTACCACATTGTTTTACAGTAACCAAAGAGATAGCGGCAAGAGGTGGTACCTCTGGTATCCTGTACAACTTATTTCCCAAAGTAACAATAACAGCATGACGCTTCCACAAGTATGGTTTTCCTAATAATACATCAAAAACATCAATAGGAGCAACGTCACATAATACCTCATCTATGAAGGGCTTGATGCTATAGGGAAGGCGGCACTGCTGGCAGACGCGGAGATCTCGTCCTTGGTGAAGCCACCCGATGGTGTATGGATGTGGGTGAGCTATGGTTGGCAAGCCCAACCGCTTCACAGCGTCTACTGAAATGAGGTTATTTTGGCTCCCATTGTCAACAATGAACTGTACCGGGGAGCCCTTTACCCACATATGGGAGTGGAAGAGACGTTCCTCCTCCTCTAGATCTTCCGGTTCCTCCTTCTGGATCTTCGTAGTGGCACTGAAGTGGCACCAGGCCCGCATCATCAATCAGTTTCCTTTGTCATTCACCTGAGTTCCTTCCGTAGTCGGAGCATGCATCTCGACTTAAGCCCACATCTCGGCCTATTAGTGATCGTTTGGCCCGACACTCACTTGTGTTGTGAGTGGAGCTCTTATGAACTCACACCACTTTCCCATGTCCTCTGCTTTATGTTGTCTTTACTTTTGGCTTCTACAGTTGTCTCGAGTCACCATGCCTTGGTTCTCGTCTCTTTGTTCCGTGGCTTGGGAGCACCTTTCCCT
The DNA here is from genome assembly GCA_034641835.2 of Pinus albicaulis. Taxonomy (NCBI): domain Eukaryota; kingdom Viridiplantae; phylum Streptophyta; class Pinopsida; order Pinales; family Pinaceae; genus Pinus; species Pinus albicaulis. The sequence goes on along the minus strand of CM076572.1, from coordinate 137,936,438 downwards.
TGCTTCTAATTCGCAGATCCAAAGTCTCGCTTCTTTTGTTTGAATTTCTGCTCAATCTTGGCAGCATACCAGTATGCCGTACCAAGCGAGGAGATGTCGAGGAACTCCATTTCCTCCTGAATGTATCTATGCAGACAACTATGATGCTTTAGCACCAGATGTTTCTCTGCATCTTTGATACCCAACTTGGTGTGCAGGGTATGGAACAGTTTCGTCCGCTCATGCACATCTTAATCCCTTTGTTGTCGTAGCGTGGTCCATTGTATGTACTTGTCCTCATAGCTCCCCACGGGATAGTATTGTTCCTTGATAGCATCTCGGAAAGAATTCCAAGTGGGTACAACCAAGAAAAGAGAGGGGTCTATCTTGTCCTTTTTCTCACAATGGGTTTCCCACTAGTCCTTGACATGGGGGGGCAGCTTTGAGGAGTGCAAAAATAATCTTCTCCCTGTCAGAAAAGTCATGAACCAAGAAATATCCTTCTAATAGATTCAGCCATCTATCTACAGCATCTGCATCTATTTTACCCTCAAATATGGGAATGTCAAAATTTACTTGTACCTTAAGAGGAGTCGCACCTCCAGAGTGGCTGCTGGATGCAGATGCGCCGCCAGTGGGCAGCCGTTGAAGGATCTGGGAAAAGTTATCCATCATCGCGTTCCTTTGTTTTTCAAGGGCTCTCATTTCGATAGGATCTCCGCTTCCTCATCTTTTCATCTCCATGGGCGCCATCGGGGTTTTCGAGCCGATCTGCAGTCCGCCACGAGTCTGACTCCTTATACCTCGACCTCAGCCAGACACAGAAGGATCGAGAACTGAATGCTTCTTCTAACACTAATTGATAATAATTTATGAACGCAACAAAATAAACACATAACCATAAATATTTCAAGGGATGCAAGAAATAACACTTCATAGAAATAACACTTCATTTCATTAATATCAAAGAAATGAAATTTACTTACAGCCAATGGAAATAAAAATAGCTAGGACGCTGGTAGCTATCTCTGAGAAGAGATGTGGCGGCTACAGGCCTCTAAAATGAGTTACAATGAGGCTTGAGAGCCTATTTATTATTTAGAAACAATGGGAAAATCCTAAACAGCCAAAACCCTAACCCTAGGAGATGAAGCGCCAAAACTATGGGCCCCGTTTGGGTAAATTGGTGTTTCAACTTCCCAGGGGCATAACTTTGGCATACGATCTCCATTTGACACGTACCATACCTCGTTAGAAAGATCTATTCGAGGACTACAAATTTTGAAAAAGAAACATTGGTCTATGGACCCATGTTGCTCTCCATTTTCCCAAAAAATGTCGTTTAGGGCCTCAAAACGACTCCGGAAGTTCAAGACCCGAAAAACTGCTAAAAATAGTAAGTTGTGCCAAAACTGAAAAACTGAAAGCAAAAATGGTGGGGCCCCAAGTGGAATAGGTGGGTGACCACCAATATCCACCTGGATCATCGATACTTACCCAATTGCCCAAATTCCTTCCCCTTATTGTTATAACGCTGGTATGTTGTGTAGATTTTTTACCAAACCTGATACCACTAGGTTTTCAGTAGATTGGGTTCCATTAATTGATGCAATCGTCAATTCCTTAATTCTGAATTGGGAAAATATCCCATTTGACGGTTTAGCCAAACACATCACAAAATTTAGGAATAAAAGGAGTTTTTCATCTAGAGATATACATCCCTTTTATATGTCTGCCTATGTCATGGACACTATCTTCTTTTCTTCTAGTTTTCCTACCATGGGATGGAAATGGACTGCCCAAGACCCTATTCCAATCCACATCTACCACAGAGCCCTTTAGGATTCAAACTTCCACCTACATTTTTATAAAAAAAATTATGGAGTCATGTTGCCTATGCACCAAATGGTATTCAATATGAAGGCCCCTAGGGTTTCTGAAGGGGCTAGCGCAGATATTCTTTCTGTGGCTAGGTGGTTTGCAGAAGAGAATTTTACATATGTTATTTGGGAGTTATGCTTCTCCCCATGTCCTACCATATTATGTTCCTGATAAGTTTCTTGCATGAGAGATAGCTCACCAACTTGTTAATGGTATCACTAAATAGCTGAAATATGCCAAGAAGGTCATTTGGCCTGATTTCCCCATACAGTGCGGAAATTTTTCACTTTTTGATATTGGCCATACCTACAAAGAGGTCTCTAATATTAATATATTGAATATGGTAGTAATGCCAAAAATTTTGTACGATCCAAATGATGCAATTAAAAATTACACTACATAGCTCAAAATGAAGCCTTTTGTAAAGGAAATAGATGGATTTGATGATATCTTCCAAGGCATGGAAAATTTTTTAGATATAATCAATTTTGCATCCAGTTAACTTAGCCAAGATGATTTGGAAGCCTTCCAAATATATAGAAATAAGAGACTAGAGAGATTTCCTCTCCACTTGTTAACTATTGAAGATGTCAACAGACCTACTCCAAGTATCAGCTTGGATAATGAAGAAAAAAACATGTCTGAGGATGAATCAGGTCAATCAAAGCATCAATCTCATAATTTGGATCACTCTGAAAATGAATCTGAATCCAGAAAGGATAGCCTAGAAAATATAATTGATCAGGTAACCCAAGACATAGAGATGCAGGAGCGAAAAGAAAGTAATTCAACAGAGTCAACTTCTCAAGAAGTTCAGCACAATCATGACACACTTGATCAGTCTGAAAATTCACAAACAAGGAATTTTAGTATTGAATGGAAGGAGTTTTCTGAAACAATAAAAACTCCTAAATCTAATCCCAATATTGATCAAGTAACTAGTTTTCAAACACCTGAACATTCCCAGAAGATAGTGGAAATTGTTAATCCATTGCAACAAGTTCCATAGACTCATGCTCGAGAGATCATACCGTCCTACCCTACAGAACAAATAGTTTTACAAGTTGAAGAAATTCCTTCACTAGACACCTTCTACAGTCCTAGCTATAAAGCTGTAGTTAAGAGGAACAAAAGGAGAAGAACTGATGAAACAGTCTCAAACCTCATAGATGAATCAGTTGATGTACAATGCAAGGATTCCTTGGATGATCCTACAAAACATCTAACTAAATTATTACAATATGCAGGGGCATATGCTACAGCCACTATTGATAAAGCTACTGAGGTTAGAGTGTTGCTGAGGCAAAAGAAAGCCAGAATACAAGAACTAGAGAGACTATTAAATGAAGAAAAATCCAACTCCAGTGAGCAAATCAAAGCAAATATGGCCCAATTTCAAAAGGATTTTAAGAGTCTTAGATTGTAGCATCAAGCAAAAATAAATGAGAAACAAGCACAACTGGAATCAACAATGACCAGGTTATAGAGCTAACCGCAACTAGAGAAATTTATAAAAGAAGCATTGGATGTTAATGCTAAGTTAAAGAAAGAACAAGAAGTATTTTGTCATCAAGCTTCTATGATTGACTCTTATTGAATCTGCATGTGAACAGCTGGTGAAAGTAGAACTTCTCAAAGAGTACACGTCTGAAGTGTTCTCAGAAATAAAATAGGTAGAAACACAGTGGAAGTAGAAGGCAAACACATAGGATGAAGTAATTAAGAAGGTAAATAAGTTTGATCAAGAAAATTATTGGAATTTGTGATCAGACCTTATCATCAGTATCAGATTCTGCAATCCTTAAGAGATTCAAAAAAAATATCGCAACCAGTACTTTCCAAAGCAGTATTCAAGGCACAGGTCAGATCGAGGATTTCGCAGCCAGCTCAGCTCAAGCCTATGATAGATATTTTTCAGCTTCGTGACAAAATCCAAAAGAAAGGGCGGAATTCATAAATCAAAATTCTTATTTTATTTTCCTAGATTGTAGTTTAAGTTAGTCTTACGAGGATGGTTGTTTGAAACCTCCTCTATATTTTTGTAATAATCTATTTTAGAACATAGTTATTTTAGTATTTAAACTACTCTTGTGCATTTAGAGAAGGGTCTAGAAATTTGTCAATTTTTTTTTGCAAAGAATGCACTACTATAAGTTTGTGAATTCTTTGATGAATGAATGGAACACATCTGCTATCTTTTGAGAATTAAAGTTGTTTAACTAATGTTGCACTACTATACTCTTTAAATTACTTGAAAGTGAGAAGGAGCAGATCAATTACTATCAGTTTACATGAGTAGAACTTCATACATATGGTACTTTTATTCACTTGTATTAAGTCTTACTTTATAGATTGATAGTCATATTTTATTCCATTATATATTTGAAAAGTTATTATAGATGAATGTTACATGCACTTCTGTTCTAATATTTATCTATAGTTTCTTATTGAATGTATAATCATACATATGCACGCGATATAATTTTCATAATTCTTCTAGTCAAACTATTTTGTTAGAAGAATCATCTTACATAATTTTCATCTCTTTCAAATTTTAAATGATCTATATTACTAACATTTGAAGGATATCTTTTTAGATCGCATAAAGGAAGAAACACCCCGGGTATATAGTAGAATAAATAGTTTTGATATATGAATAAGATAGATTAAAATCATTCTCCATTTGCATGCCATATAATCACACACCCTCAAAATCATCCTTATTGGGAAACTGGTCCCATTGTCCCCAGTCGGAGCCACTACAACAAATGGAAAAGGAGTTGCTTTAAGGTCCGGACTGGGTGGTTTTCCCCCATGTTGCGGCAACGGAATTCCGAGGCCTCAACGGGTTCCTTTATACCCTTTTAGGAATTGAAATTTATGGTTTGAGACCTTTAATTTTTATTTTTTCTTAATTTTCTCTAGCGGTGTCGTTTCTGTTCATGAACAGAGCGCAGATCTCTACACTTAGCCTTTAGAAACAATGTGCATGTGCACTATATTACACTGATTTCCTGCGCAACCCTGTAAATTTTTTGAAAATTTTAAGTTTTCTCTAATTGAAGTCCAGATATTTTTATTTTATTTATTTATTTATTTTAATTTTTTTTCTTTTTTCTAATCCTGTTAGCTTGTTTACAATCTCATTAAGTCTATATTATGTTTATTGGGTGTTTTGAATTTTCATTTTTTAGAAATTTTTAATTTGATTTCCTTTGGTCATTACTGTTAACCTCCTTTGAGTGTTAGTAATTTTGACCTTTGGAATTTTCACCCAATTTTCTTTACTTACACTTGATTGGTTCTTTAGAATACATTGGTGAAGGAAAATATTCTTGTTTTTCTTTCATTCTTCTCGAATTATCTTGTGTTTATTTTTTTAGAATTCTCTTGCATAGATTACATTTGCATAGTTTTAATTCTCATTTTCAGAATATGAATGAAAATTGTGCATAGTTTACATTTCCATAATTTTCAAGCGAATTGTGCATAAATTACAACTACATATTTTACATTATGGAAAATTAAACTGTAGATTTGGATGAGTGTCTTTGACTGTATTTTTGAGGAAAATCACATATCTTTACAGTTTCATGTTTTGAGTTTTTGTTGGTTTGTTGATCTATCAAAAAAGAGTCCTTCACTTCTCAAATTGGTTTTGTGAATCTCATAATATATTCATTTATGCCTATTAAAAATATAGTTTCTCTCATTGAAATATAGTCCTTATTTGAATTTGCATGTTTTTATGTTTTTTTTAAACATAAAAATAAATAAAAATTGTTTGGAATTGATTAGCATTGGTATTTTCTTGCTAAAATTCATACATTAGAGAATGTGTTATATTTCTCTTATTTATCAATCCTTGCATTGTTGGAAGTGAATGAAACCTCTCTCATTACTTTATTTAGGAGTCATTGAAGTGAAAATATTACATTATCATATCCGATTGCATTCTGTTCCGGGCCAAGTCATAACACCATTGGTTTCACCTACATTTACCTACTGAGTAAATAATAGCCAAATAACATGACGCTATTAAAATTAATATATAATTTTTTACATTTTTAGGGCTCATTCCACCAAAATATATCAGGTTAGTGCTTTGGAATAGGGAAGTGTAATATTCCCAAATGGGAAAAGCAAGAATATAGTGAAAAATGCTGGAATAACAGTTTAAAACATCATATACAAGCAGGATGCCAATATGGATACCCTCTAATAATTATAACGATAGAAAAATATGCATAATAAATGGGCCATAGAATGTACAACAAGATATAACAAGCCACCAATGAAGAAATCCCTCTATAAGAGTTGTTGCTACTATATCAAAATGCCGGAGACACTGCTACAGCGTAATTTTAAAAGCACTACTACAGAAAATGAGTACAAAAAATATAAAGGGCTGATATATGCCTCAATAGATACAACAAGTACAGATCTAAGCTCTATACAACCTCCAATGAAGAACCCCCAAAGGGTTTTCAGCAATACACCAAGATACAAGATAGGAATCAAAGCCCCAGCGCTGAAGATTCACTACAACAATAGATCTGGAAAGTTGTGGCTGATATGATATGATAAATAATGCAGCCTCCTTCAACAGATCCTCTAGATGAAAGGCTGATCCCTTCACCAGAAAACCTCCTCCCCAAATGGTGTATTGAAACCACCCTGCAACTCCTCCCTCAAAATAATGCAGTCCAAGATAGAAACTGCGTTGTAGGGGTAAAAAAGTAAGTGGTCTGATGCCAATATATGAAAATAGGCTCAAGGGCCTTCCTTACTATCCTCCCAATGGAAAGTAACCCTTCTCCACTGAAAATAAGCACTGAAGCAACCCAAAGATGTTCTCCACTACTGTAACCTACAACAAAACTCAACCCTCAACAGGATCTGCGCTGTAGATGTAAGATGAAGCTTGGCCTAAAGCCTGAATGTGGAAGTGAAGTACAAAACTCTTCCAAGAGGCCTCTCAAGGAAAGAGGTGGGATTCCCGATCAGGAAAACCGGTGCTAAACAACACTTACAATCTTAGCTAAACAGCCAAAGAAAGCTATATGTCTAAACAAACCATATATTCAGAAATATAATAACCAATACATAATGAATATGGCTGCCATCTTCTTCCTTTTATAAGAAATGAGCTTCCAAACTCTAAGCCCCATTCATTTATGACATTACTTTCATGCAAGGTGTCTCCATCTAAAATTGTGTTCTCCCTTATTGAATGCCACTACTCCATGACAGCGTTGTTGATTTGGTGAAAGTTGACCTAGTCAAGGTGTTCCATCCCTTTTTCACACATAAGGGTTCTCAATTAAGCTACGAAGATGTCTTATTATCACATTGGCATTGATTTATTCATTATTTAAGGAGATTTATGGATCTCCATTATCCTCTTATTCATTAAACATAAAGCAAAAGCAAAATTTAATATTCCAACTAGCTCATGGCTAATTAGGAATATTACAGTCCTCCCCTCCCAAATGTTGCTTGACCTCAAGCAACTGACAAGGTGAGTTATGAAACTCTTCTTCTCCACCATTGGTGACACCCTCATGTGATCAGCTTCTGTCATAAGCTAAGTGTCTCCCAATCCATCCCTCCATGAGATGCTCCTCCCAAGTTCTCATGAGATGCAAATGACTCATCCCACAAGGAAGCAATAGAACCAATGAAACAATCATGGTTTGCCCAACGTCCTCCCTGAAATATGTAGCATAATGAACATGGATATTGTCTCCCCCAAAGGGCACATACAATCCTCCCATCATTCCTCCATTCATTCCCATAATAATAATAAGAACATCATCAATGTATGGGATCAAAACCAAGTACATATAAACAGAAATATGAAAAAATGGAGGTGGGTCATAGTCCCACATGTGGAACCAGCGTAGTATATCTCTTGACTCCATCATATAATGGTATGGTAAGTGGTTTCCCCACCACTTTCTATCCAATTATTCTCACAACTTCTGGCAAGGTGAGAAATGTTTGGTGCCTTTGGAGTGCACCCATAGTGATACAACATCTCCCTATATCCTCCAAGGGAGTGGCCATGTTCAGAAATGTTTATGGCCCAAAGTTGGCAATGAAGTTTATATGGAAGGATGCTCCTCCTTGGAGAAATGGCCTACATATACATGGTAAAGGAATGCAAATAATCATCAAATGAAACATCATGTACATAAGCATGTTCGTTACCAAAATTTATGCTCATACAAATGGAGTGGTCCATAGATAAATCCCCTCTCATTCCAAAAGAGGAAAGAGGTGGTTGTGATAAATCCTTCATTGAGTTATGTATCTCTCCCATATCCACATGGTCCATGCATCTTTTCAGATGCTGATATAGTTCCTCTTCAAAGCCTTCCCAAGTATAACCCTCCATGATGGTGTTGTAGGCTCTCATGGAATAATTATGGCTAAAGAGAAATTCTTCATGAGCTCTTTGTAGCAACTTCTCCTTGAGCTTGGAAGCTCTAGATAATAATATCCTACCATGATAATAAATGACCCCATCTTGGACTGAATATCCCTCTTCATGTAGATGGTCATCAAGTATCATGCATGTAAAAATATCCTTGGAATAATCCACCAACAGCTGGGATTTCCAATATGGATCTATCCTCCTTAGTGATAGCACTGATGATCTATCACAAAGAACATCTGTCGTATGTATGCCCTTCTCTTTGACATATCCCATGCCAAAGGTACATGTTGGAAGTCTGATATCCTTCCCATGTTGCTCCTCCCACAACATAGAATCTGAAATGAGAGTGGGTAATAATGATGTTGGGAGAATGTCTTCCTCCTCCTTAAGTCTACCCAAGACTCTCAACACTGTATCTTGGCCTCCTAATGCTCCCATTCCTCCTGGATCTATGAATGGTGCATCATGATGTCAGACATATCTCACCAAATCTAGATCAGGTGGCCTCCAAGGTGGTTTTCCATAAGATAATAGTGTCCCATGGGCCAAATTCATGTGCATAATAGATGGGATTGTTAGGTCCTTTCTTCCACTGCACAAATCCATATCTATTTTCTATATGGAAGTTATCTGTGAAGGATATGTGTGCATGCCCTTAATCATCTGAATCTTACCACTCTTTCTATCCACCCATTCCATCTGCAAAGTCTCCCAATCTGTGGTGACCTTACCCAAAGTAATCAACCACTTCACACCCAATATCACATTGGTGTTAGGTATTTCAACCACAAAGAAGTGATCAGTCAATGTATATGTCCCCACGGTGACAAATAAGGATGGAACATAATGCATGCACTGCATAGTTCTATCTCCTGGGACCAAAACAGAAAATCCCTCAAAATCATCAGTGGGTATTGCCCTCCTCTGCCCTAGTTGGGCATCAATAAAATTGTGGGTAGCCCCACTGTCAATCAAAATAGAAACCCTCTGATCAAATATGGAACCTCGAACCCTCAAGGTCAAGTACTTGGGTACTCCTCTCAATGATTCAAGAGCCCCTCAAATTGGAGCAAATGCCCCATTCCCATCTCCTGACGGTGATGGACCATCTCCTGCTATGTCAGTGTTGTGGCCTCTTCTTGGTTCATCTTCTTCTTCCTCCTCATCATCTGAGAAGACCTCTATATAGTGTGTCTTTCCTGATGCACATCTATGTCTAGGTTCCCATGATTCTTGGCATGTGAAGCAAAGCTTCCTTCTCCTCAAATCTCTTCGAACATCATCATCAAGAGGCTTTTTTACTTTGTCTCTCCTTTGAAATAGGATCCTTCTCATATTTTCCCTTTTATGGAAAAGAGGGCTTTTGCTGAAATGTTGCCTTTGCTTTTGGAAAGGAATATTGTAGATCTCTAGCCCTTTCAATGGCATCTTGAAGGATATTGGGCTTGGTAGAATTAACCAACCCATGAAGAGGTTCTTCTAACCCATCAACAAACATATAGACCCTTCTTGCTGTAGATAAATCAGGAACCATAATAGAAATTTTTAGAAATTCAGAAATAGTTTCTGGATTACCTGATTGTTTGAGCTTTGCTAGCCCCATGAATGGTGCCTCGGGATCTCTTCTATCAAATCTCTCCACCAATATCCTTGTGAACTCTGAATATGAAGTCACATTGGCATGACCTAATGTAGACAAGCCATGGAACCACCAATCATGTGCTTCACCCTCAAGCTCCAGTGTTGCTATCTTAATGGACTCCATCTGTAGTACTCTGTTCAACCGGAAGTAGATGTCAAGCTTTTCTACTCATGATTTGGTAGTGCATTTAGATGACCCATCAAAGTTGGGTAAGAAAAATCTTCCCATTGTGAATCTCAAGAAAAAATAGGACCACTTGAGTATGAATCTCAAGAAAGCTATATGTATAAATAGACCATATATTCAGAAATATAATAACTAATACATAATTAATATGGCTTCCATCCTCTTCCTTTTATAAGAAATGAGCTTCCAAACCCTAAGCCCCATTCATTTATGACACTACTTCAATGCAAGGTGTCTCCATCTAAAACTGTGTTTTCCCTCATTGAATGCCACTACTCCATGACAGTGTTGTTGATTTGGTCAAAGTTGACCTAGTCAAGGTGTTCCATCCCCTTTTCACACCTAAGGGTGCTCAACTAAGCTGCCAAGATGTCTTATTTTCACATTGGTATTGATTTTTTCATTATTTAAAGATATTTATGGATCTCTGTTATCCTCTTATTCATTAAACAAAAATAAAAAGAAAAATTTAATATTCCAACTATCTCATGGCTAATTGGGAATATTACAAGAAGTGAGTAAAATTTCGAAAGAAATAAACAAACAGTAGAGTCTTGCAGTAGGGAGTCAATCCAATTATTACAATTTTTCTTTAGGAAGCTCTTCTTACAAAATAGTTAAGCACGAGTTCATATTGGACCCGGTGAAGTAATCGTACCTGCTTCATTGGTAAATATAGAAGATTTGCATGCATTACAAATAATGTTGAAAGGTACTTGGCACCACTTGTTAGTAAACCTCAAATTTACCATGTCGAGGAGCTCTCAAGGGGATTGAAATTAGTTACTCTACCCTTGTGTGTATGTCTGAACTACTATTGTCCCCCCAGGTTAAATTGTGATAGTTGGTAACCTTAGTGACCATAATATTAGGGTTTTCTCCCAATGTGACGGTGGAGGGAAGGTCCCACTATACCTGGAACAGACGTAGATTAGACTCACTTGGACTTTTGGGAGGGTAATATTCACTTGAGATGTCATAAGTGGAGTTACTTGCATCCGATTGTTTCATTAAGTCGGGTTTCAGGGTAACTGATTCCATCTGCTACATTTTCACATTGCTTTCTACAATGTTGGATTTGATCACCAACTAGTGATTTCGATGTGAAAAAAAATTGTTTTTGTGTGGTTTGACTCCAATATTTGCTAGCATGTGTTCATTTGTTTTTTTTACATTTTAGAGAGATTAGGTGTGGATTGTAAATTTTGATTGTTAATATTTTGAAATTATCAATTAAATTCATTGAATTTGAAACTAATGGCAACAGTTCTAGAATTTACCAACCAAGGAACCCATCTTAACGAGAATCCTAGTCCTTTTCATTTCTTTGGAGATGTTGGTCATCCTTATATGGCTACATTGTAATTACCTGTATTTACCATAGGTTTACTGGTATGGTTATTTTCAACTTCATTGGCCTCAAATACTTAAATTGTTCCACATCAATAGGATGCTTCACTTCAACAGGGTTCACCATCTCAACATCACCAACCTCATGTTGACCCTTTACCTTCTTCACCCAACATATCTTCCTCCCTTTCTTCTTATTCATTTGGTAAAAGCCTTGATGATAGTAACTAGGTGGCTAAGAAGAATCAGAAAGGGAAGAAGAAGAAGAAGCAATATAAGAAAGAAGTCAACCAACCAACCATGGTTGTAAGTATTGGTAATGTTTTGGAAACCTCCAACCTACATCACAAGCCCAAATAGCCTTGCAAACTTTGTAAGGGTGACCACTTCCTTATCAATTGTCCCAGTATTCCTAAGGTCTTGAAAGTATGGTCAGAAAATTATTATCAACTTATCGTTAATTGATCAACCAATGATTGTCAGGTTCCAGATAAAATGGGTAAAGTTAGGTTTCCATTTAGGCTATGCAAAAGGATTCATCATAGTCACCTTTTCCCTCATATGGATAAAGCCTCGAAATTGTTGGAAAACCATATTTTTCGACAACAACAACTTCCAACGACTTACCGTAAAATTTCTCCGAACCTATCGTCAGTTGATGAAGTGATTGATCTAATTACAAGTATAGTCAATCCCACTCTTCCTTTGGAGAGTGAAACACATATCACTCAGTTTGATGAACCATTAGTTGATCAAGTGGTCGACTTGATTTCACATTCGATCGATCCCACTCTACCTATACAGAGTGAAATTCATACTGCTCATGTTCTTCTTGTTACTTCAAATTACTATACAAAAGGGGGCATTTTACTAGTTCCCACAAAACCCCCTCCAAGTACTGAGGTCATTTCCTTTGATTGGAATAGAGTGGAAGAACCTTGTCTTCCTTCTTTCATCCCTTTACAAATCATTGTGAAGGCTTGTGGTAAGTATGTGCATCGCACAAATGTAGATGAAGATGCTTTTGTTAGTATTTTATCTTCAACTTCTTGGAAATATGTGGGTTCCCCTCAACTCGTGCCTATTACACAGAATCTTCTAGCTTTTAACAAAACCATTAATGAACCTCTATGGATCCTTCCTAAGTTTCCTATTACCTTAGAAGGTAAAATTGTCTATATTTATCTTATGGTAGTCCAAGGCCCCTTGGATTTCAATTTGCTCCTTGGGCGAGACTATGTTGATGTCATGAAAGTTGACGTGTCCACACTCTTTCGAGTGATGTATTTTCCTCACAATGGAAGCATTGTGACTATTCATGAGCTTTCATTTTTTGGCCTTGATTCTACTACCAACCATCTGAAATCCTTGAATTTTCCTTATGTGGAACTGTTATTCATCCCACCACAGGTTAATTATGTGGCAACTTGTCCCATTTCTTTAGTTACTGATGTAAGCAAGCCTCTCATTGTTTTCTAGACTTCTTTTCACTTAGATCTGGTAATTGGCATGGTGAACCCTATGGGAATATTTGATTGTGATGTTCTTATACATATAGAGTCCCCTGACATGTGTTCTTTCCAGAAACATTTTCTTCCATATGATGAAGACCTATTGGAAGCCATGATTGAGATGTGTCCCTTGGCATGTGTTTCCTCCATCTGGAAGACATGATCAAGACCCTTATGAGGATAGTTCCTTTTAATATGTCAACATCGTTAAAAAATGAAACATGTCATCATGAGGATGGTTCTTTTATTCTGTCAACCTCATTAAAAAATGAAACATACCCTTATGAGGATAGTCCTTTTACTGTGTCAACCTCATTAAAAAATGAAACATATACTTATGAGGATGGTTCTTTTACTGTGTCAACCTCATTAGAAAATGAAACAAGTCACTATGATCAAAGTTCATTTTCTTGTGTCAAGCTCGTTAAAAAATGAAATAATATTCCATTAGAATAGTTCTTTTCCTGTGCCAAGCTCGTTAAAAAATGAAACAAATCATCATCTAATTATGTTGAGTCTTTCATATGATCTTGTACATAAAAATTCATTCCATGCAAATATTAGTAACCAGTAGTCTACTTAGGTGAATAAAATGAATCTTGGGGGGCATTGAAACTTATCTCAAGCACAATTTTTTATCTTTTTTAAGCTTGTGTAAAAATGAAACCATTGTCAAGCATAGTTTTTCTCTATTTTCAAGCTTGTATAAAAATGAAATCTATCTCGAGTCCATTTCGGATATTATTTTCAATACTTGTTAAACTCATGAAATCCTGAGCTTATTTTTCTATCTTTCATGCTCTAAAAACACATGAAAATTCCAAGTTCTTTCTGTCTTTTTTTAATCATAAATTAAATTGAAACTGAGTCATAGGAGTACAATTTTATCACTTTTTCGAACTCTTTAAAACTTACAAAAAAGAAAAACCTTGCAGTTCTCTTTTAATCCCTTTTCATACTATATAAACATGAAAATATCATCAAGTAATTGACTATTTGAACTTGAAAAAGTAAATGAATAGTTGTCTATTCAATAACATTTTACCCCTTTTCTGGAATGAACTAGACTAATTATGAAAAATGTATACCTTAACTAATAATGGCCAATAGAGTTCTCTCCTACATTATTTTATCCCTTTTCAAGCTTGAGGGACTAAATTTACAAAAAAGAACAGTATGGAGATTACTTATGTTTTTCTCCTAACTCCCTAAAACTGAAAAAGACCGAGTTTTTCTTTCTCCAGCTCATTAAAAATTTATGTTGAAATAATTATATGAGTTATATTTTTGTGTGCTTTCAAACTCTTTAAACATGAAAATAACATCGAGTTAATCCTACACTGGACTCGTAAAACTTAAACAGTGCAGGAATCGTTGATTACAATGGGACCAAACCGCTCCTTCCTATGGTTAGTTGATTACAAAGGACTCATCCGAAGGATGAGATTATATGAAAATCATATGTTATCCTCCTCGAGCTTGTGAAAAAATAAAGAGGTACTTTCTAGTAATGGTGGGGGGGGAATTGAAAGAATGTTCATTTTTTTATTATTAAAAGCAACATGTCACTCTCAAACATGACACTCCGTCACATTTGTGTTTCGGTTGGGAAATCCATTTCTCTCATAGTTAATTGAACCGAATTGAAGGTCTTCAGTTGGTTTTTGGAATTATCATTGAGTCAAATTCTACCAAGCCTAAGTGTCGTGTCACCAATATGGTTAAGAGAAGTCCAACCTCAGTTCATATTACCTTGCAAATCATAACCTTCAATCGTGTCAGTCATCCCTAAGTTAGTCCTGAATTACTCCAATTTTTTCTTCAAAACTTGAGATGAGGTTTGTGTCATAGGCCCTCCTGCGACAGATCAATTCCTATTGACTTCAGCTCAGTATCTAGGAATTTTATATAGAAACCCTTTTCAGTACCATGAGGCCTGCATGCCTTAATTGCGGGTTTCTCGCTTTCAATGATAGGTTCTCATAATTAGCCTTCGATTGAATGATTTTATGAGTGTTTAACTTCAAAACGTTTAATCACACTTCATATATTGTACTGGAGTAGCTTGAGAGCCATTTCCATTATTGGTGGTTTCTCTCGCACTTGTTAACGTTTCACATCATTGACTGGTAATCACGTGGTTTCTACCATGTTTGACTTCGAGACATTCACTCGCATGGTTAGAATCGTACTACGGATTGAGAGATGGAGACAAAGGCCCTTAATCTAGTTTCATCCATCCAACTTTCATGGAGTTATTAAATATTCGTAAATGTAAATATAGATGAATTGATGCCTGCGTCCATACTATGTCGATTATTGATGTGGATCTTTATGTATTTCCCTACTAGTTCATTGAGTTACGTTTACTCTGAGTATGGGAATGCGTACCTCAATGAAATTTATATGAAAGCATGGTATGCTAATCCTTGATTGTTTGTTTCTGGTCTTCGACCAATTGGTCTCTAGTCTGAACCTTTGACATGATAAAGTGATTCATTCATCAAGCATATTTTTTGGCTTTGCACTACAGGGGGGAATCCGTTACACTAAAATTTGTCACCATGACACTTGATTCAGATATCTCGCCATCCGATGGAGTGTCTCAAGTGAATCTCCTATAAATCTTGAAGTAAAACAATACCAGGGACAAAAGAATTTTTTGGTTTTCACTGCTTAAAACCCCTTTTTGAGCATTTGCACAGTTTTCTTGAACAAAACCTATGCATGCACAGCTTGTTCCACTGTAAATTGCACAGATATGTGCATTTTATTCTACTATAAACAGTGCAGGTTTGTTCACGCATGTAAAAAAAAGGTTATAGAAGATTTGGTCGAGGAATCTTATCCAAATTACAAACCTCGTTCCACTATATACCTACACCTCATCCCTTGGTACATGGAACTAATCTCATTTTCTTAAGCATCATATCCCTTGAGAAGTGAAACTAAAAGCCTCCTCATCCTTCCTATAAATTCAACATAGGACTAAAGGAATTGGAGAATTGGATTTTTAAACTCATGTTGTTGGTTTTGGGTCGGAAGAGCTTATTGTCAAGGGAAGGAAAGGAGACCATTGGAAGAGGCTTGTGACATCAATGAAACCAAGTTGTAATTCCCTTTAAATTTAATACAAATTCAATTTGTCTTTCCTAATTGTGTTTGTTTTGATGTTATTTGTGGGATTCCTTGATCACTCACATGGTTTATAACTAATTATTGATTCAATTATATGTTTTATGCTAAATTAGGGATTTAATTTACCTTTTCTTTCATATGCAATATGCTTTGATCTCTTTGAATGTTTTTGAATATCCCTATATCTTTTGGAGCGTCATGGAGAAGCTGTGGAAAGAATTCAGAAATCCTCTAAGAAATTAAGGGAAAGATGGTTATAGAAATCACTGAAAGGGATTATAAAATCACTTCATTAATATGTAAGTGATCCTTCACATAATATATGTTTCATGTTTTGGTTATAGGCTAAGGAAGGAGCTATTTTTTTCTTTGTTTGTTTCTAGTTTTCCTTTAGGATTCTAGGGAGATCGCTTTTTTCCACAAAAGGGATATATCTGAGTAACAATAGGTGTATATGATCCCTACTCTTGTAGTAGTTCGAGTATCTCCCCTATTATCACCCATAGGGTGTGTGTGATCCTTGTCTATTTTGACAAGTTGGGTATCTTCCCCTATCTTAGTCTATTCATATAGTATAACCCAGTTTGCATCATACCTACAAGTTGGGATTATTGGGGTTGTCCCTCCCCGTCTTGCAAATGGATTGAGAAGGCTTGGGGGTGTGTGATCCTTACCTTTGGTAAGTTAGGTATCTCACCCAAGCTTAGATTATGATGCAGGTGTTCTACCACATGACCTTTCAGGGTCATTATTGGGAAGATCAGTAGGCAATAGGATGGGTTGAAACGTTCTCCCTTATATCACTTATTGCTCGATATGGGGTTGAAGATTTTTTTCACCCCCATGATATTTTGGGTTGATATGTGCTCCATGATGTGATTTTAGGTTGAGATGTGTTCCCTTATGCGGTTCTGGGTTGATACTAAGCTCCCCAATGTGGTTTTAGGTTGAGTGTTCTCCCTGATATTATTTCAGATTGAGATGTGCTCTCCATTGTGTTACATTGTGGTAGCTTTGGTTGCCCTCCAATGTCAAATTATTACTTTTTTAGATTTTATAATGTTCATAATATGAGAAGATACAATCAAGAGATAATCAAGAAGAAATAGAGATGGACCGAGATGAATAGTGATGACATTTTATGGTGAGATACATGATATTGGATATGATTTGATGATAGGATACTTGCGATGATTACATGATGTAGTTGGAATTTCTCCTTAGCTAAGAGGGAGTGTTAATTTGGCAGCTTAGTGACAAATTTCAACCATGGGATGAGATTCCTCTATTCGATAGGACCAATTTTGACTATTGAAGCGCTCAATTTGGATAAGGGAAAGTGTATTTTTGAACTAAAGCCCACATGTGCATATTTGATTAGGTCAACCCCCAAGAAAATTGGACACCCTTGGAAGGATATAAATACAAGTGACCTCAACGTCATTTAGACATGATCATGATACATTCTTCTATTCTCTTCTTTTGTTTGGCTTGCATAGGTCTGAGGAAAATTTGCAGAGATTGGTTGGCACAGGTATAAAATTTTGTTGAGAAATCTAGGGGAAGCAATAGTAAGTGATTTCTCTTACTTGATAAATATTTTTGATGTACTTTTTGTTAGCTTCTTTATTATTAGTGTTCTTCTTCATAAAAACAACTACAAAAATGTAAAGAAATATAATAAAAAGGACAAAATATAAAGGCATTCAATCAGGGACAAAACCTCTCCAATCTGAGAGGAAAAACCACATGAATTCTTCTTCTTATAGAATCTTCAAATAACAAATTCCAAGGCCTATACCTTTGAACAAAAGCTCCTCCAAGACCAAGTCACACTTCTTCCCTTGATTACCTTTTCTTCCTTTCAATTCAACACTGGTCAAATTGATTGCTACACCACTAATTTTCAACTACTCTTAAATTTTGGCCTCTTATTATAGGCCTGCAATTTTCAACCCACCTGTAATTATAGAGAAACAACATGTGTGAGATGTTTCAGGTAAAATGTGATGCTTCTCTCCTTTTATTGACTTGGACACTTATGTGAACTCATCTAGAAATAATACTCCTTTGTTGGGCTATAACATGGCTTCTTCGAGGTTTCCAATTTCTTATTGCAGAAACCCTAGTTGTAGTCACACGTGTGAGATAATTTACCCAAAAACATTGTTGACAAACTTCGATCTTATTCTCCTTCTCTTAACTAGTCAATAGGTTATATTTCTTTTCTATTTGCACTTCTCTTCTTTCTTGTAGATACTTGAATGAATGATCACTTGAGTGAGGTTGAGTCCTCCTATATATAGCCTTCTCTACCTAGCTATTAGGTTGACTTGTCATCATTCCTAGGCTGACATGTCCTCTTTGATAGGTTGATTTGTCCTTTAGAAGGCTGATTTTATTGTAGCACATAGTCGAGGTCTTGGAGGGAATTTTTGACTCTATATTTGACTCAACTAAATTTTCTTAAAATATGTAACATGCCCTAAAAGGGTCTTTCATACATGATAATGAATCATACTCCATAGAATCTCTCAACGAAATATTTGAAATAAAAAAATAAATTCCCTTAAACATGAAACCCATGCCTCAATGTCAACAATAATAAATTTATTTTTATCATTACATCAAATACATAAAATCACGATTACATATGTCATTATGAAGACCAAACCTAGTTACATTTTCAACACTCCCTGTTAAAGAGGGAGGAATTTTTAATCCATATAAGGTACTTGGCCATTCTCAATCTGAATTATTCTCATAAGAAGAGTGATATTGGTAACCCATCTGTATAGCATCATGCCAACCATCATTGTCACATAGCCACGAACTTGACTAACAACTCTATCTCTCCACAATATTAGAGAAAAATGTTGGCGATACCAATGATTTATAAACATCATCATCATTGTCTCTCAAGGAACATACCCAACCCAGGTGTTAATAGGGTATTTCCTTACTGGACCATTCTTATCTTGGATTCCCAGTCCTCAAATAATATCGGTACTCTATGAATACTCTTATCTTGGATTCCCTACCACATCCTCAAAGAGTATTAGATGTCATATGCTTACCCAATATTCCATTCTTTCTTCCCAAGTGCATACAAGAATGATGTGTCTATCTCTCTCTCCAAACTAGGGAGGTAATACCATTACTATGAACGAATGTACCCATTCCTATAAAAGGAATGTACCTGAGATCCCTTTGGACAAGGAACTTGTCCAAGCTCCCTTTTAGTTAGGGACTTGATTTCGAAGTTTCTTCTTAATCAAAAACTTTCTTCCAAGCTCCCACTTAACTAGGCACCTATTTGCAGCAATTATCTCTTCTTTGGTGGAGATCATGGGACCTTCAGCTGCTTGTAGTGCTCCTCCCTTCACTTCCATGAATTTCATGCTAAATATTATGGAGCCTTCTTATTTTGGGACTTCTTTGTGGGGCGTCTACCATCCATCAATTTCCTTCTCGAATTATGTTATTCATGTGATTATTTTCTTCATAGGAAAGTGATCGTCTTGTCCATATATAGTTTCTCTTCATACAACCACTGTTTCCAATCATTTTTCCTTTAGTATATTCCATCCCATCACATGAGAAATAGTTGTGGGTGACATCCACAACTCTCTTTCGGTAGCCCTGTATTATCCCATCCATATATAGTTAAAAAAACAAAAAATACAAAATTACCATTTGTGATGGCCCTTAATCATGAAATATGCTTGTTTCTACATCAACATCCTTCATACATATTGACACATATCCAAGATAGTCACTTTTCAAGGGTATTCTTTCTTTCCAGACTTTCCCAATGTCTTCATATTTTTCCCATGTATAAAATATAGATCAACCAGGTCACTAAATAGAAGAAAAGATAGATCAACGAATTAGAAATCAACCTCTTCGAGGAGGGAACCTCCTTTACATTACATAAATGAAAAATTCTCGGATGATACAAATAAAAAAAAATCCTTTCTATATATAGGAGTCCAAGGGGTCACAATATAATCCTAGCCGACATAGCAATAACAATTTAAGGGAACAAAAATAACAATAGTGGGCTTCTATCGGGCACAATAATAACAATATGGGGACTACATGGGAACAACAATAACAATAAGGGGCTACACTAACAATAACAATAAGGGGATACACTAGTATTATAGGGACCTAACATGCCCCTCTCCTTCCAAAAAGTGTTGTCCTCGACACCTGATTACTTTTGGACACTTCTATATAAAATTATCATCCTCCCATGTGGAATCTTCATCTAGTAACTTCTTCCACTTGATGAGATACTCTGAAATTGATCGATTTTGTAGCTTTCGATTTCTTGTTTCTGTGATTGCTTCAAGTTCAAATATTATTTTTCCTTCCTCATCAAATTCTGGAAATATTGTTTGGACTATAATTTCATCACATGTAACCTTATTTAAGCATGAAACATGGAAAATTGGGTGCACTCGGGAATATGCAGGAAGCCATTTTAACAATAACAACAACAAGGGACTACATGGGAACAACAATAACAATAACGGGCTACACTAACAATAACAATAAGGGGATACACTAGTATTATAGGGACCTCACATAATGTGGTTCCCATGATGGATAAGGGTTTTAAGTTGGATTTATATTTGATCCAATGATCCCAGATCTTACACTTGTTGGTTTGATCTTCCTCACTTATAGGTGCATTTGTTGTAACATTGTTTGGTTCCTTAAATGGGTATATGTCTACTAAATTGAAAATTGGTGATATTCCATTGTCCTTAGGGAGTTCAAATCATAGGAATTAGAAGAAAATTTCTTTAAAATTTTACATGGACCAATTTTCTTAATCTTAAGTTTGTTTGATGTCCCAACATGGGACCTTTCCTTTCTCAAATATGCCATAACTAGGCCACCAAATTTAAATTTCGTTTTATCTTATTTTTATGTCTTCTATCTATTTGTAATTTTTGTTGCTATCCTACAATTGTTTCTTAACTCTTTCCTACAACTCTTACATACTCACTGCAAATCCTTCACCATCTTCACTCTGGAGTTCTTGGTTTCCCAAATTTCTTAGTTCATACACTCCCTGGGCTACATTCCATACAAGATCTAAAATGGACTCATTCTTATGCTTCTATTAGGTGATTCATTGTAGGAAAACTCAGCTTGATCAAGCACCTGATCCCACAGTTTGGGATGATCACTTCAAGATATTTAAGATGTTTCCCAAACTTGTATTCACCACCTCTATTTGTCCATCTATCTGTGGGTGGTAAGCTAAACTATAACTTAAATTTATGCCTAGTTTCTTCCACAATGTCCTATAGAAACAACCTACAAATTTTGTATCCCAATATGAAACAATGGTTATAGGAAAACCATGAATCCTTGCAACTTCTTTAAAAAAAATAAATTTTTAACACTAGTTGGATCAATGTTTTTTATTTAAGTTATAAAATGAGGCATCTTAGAAAACTTATCCAAAACCAAAAATACAAAAACATTACCTCTATATGTTCAAGGTAATACCAAGTTAAAACCCATGCTAACATACTCCTAACGCATGCTTGGAATGGGTAATGGCTAGTATATTCTTGTATTCTAAATTCTTCACTTGGCATGCTAGCACACTCTCACTTTTCAACAAATATATTTATTTCAGCTTGCATACCTAGCCAACAATAAAGATAACTTTAAAAGGAAAATTTTTTATTAGTCCCAAAGTATCTTGCCAATCCTCCATTGTGTTTCTCCTTTATAAAATTAGTTATCATTGAACATTTGGGTATGTAATGCTTACTTTCTTTGAACAACAAACGTTCATGAATAATTATAGCTTTAACATTGAGTTTTGTTTACACTGATTGGATTCTCATGGGCTACATATTATTCCTTTAAATTAGCATCACTCTTGTACATTTCCTTTAGATCATCAAATCCTAAAACATTCACTTAAAATCATTGTAGAAATCAATTAATTCTACTTAAGGCATCAACTACTCTATTTGATGAAATAATGGTATGTTTGATTACAAAAGAAAAAATTCTACAGAAATTCAATCCATTTTACATGCCTCTGCTTTAACTTTGGTTGGTTGTTAATAAATTATAAAGCATGGTTACTAGTGTACAAAAGAATATTTTTAGGCGCAAGGTAATGTCTCCATTTCTTCAAACCTAAAGTATAGCATAGAACTCTTTATCATAGGAAGAGTACCTTTGTTTTTATTATATTAACTTATTTTTCAGATAAGCATTATGGGAATTTTTTGGTCTAAAATTGGCCTCCTAATGAAAATAAAAATTAAAATAATAAAACAAGATTTATGATTTCTTAGAGAAAAAAGAAATGAAACTACTTTTTCAAATTTTTTTGGCTTATCTTCTTATATGTTTACTCAAATTTCAAGTGTAGAAACATATTGGATGAAAAATTAAATTCCACATCCAATGAGTATGTACTCTACATATATCTAAGTAGACTCCAATTGAAAAAATTTAAAAGTACATTAAAAAAAATAGCATGTTGAAACACACTTTTTCATGCATTTTCAATTTTTTTCGAAATGGGTCTGCTAAAAAATATGCAGAGTGGGTAAACATGTTCTTTCAAGTATTTTAATTTTTTGTCAATGTGTTTCTACTCAAAAGTATGAAAAGTGGGTACTCATTGGACGTGGAATTTAACTCTACATACAACGTGCGTCGACAATTGAAATTTTATTGAACCTATAAGTATATAAGACAAAAATACTATTAAAAAAAAATAGTTCTTCTTTTCCCTCCAAAATATTTACCCTTCGGTTATCATCTTGAGTCATATTGGTTCTTATAGAGTTAATTTTGTTAGTACATTTTTTTTTTGAGGCCAAACTTTTACCCAAATTCCCCTAATGCTATTGGTTGACCTTCCTGACTTAAAGTTGCTCCAATAAAAACTCTACTCGAATTTGTTTCAACTTGAAAATTTTATTAAATCCTGGTAAGGCCAAAATAGGTTTCTCTGTGATATTTTTCTTCAGCAACATCAAAATATTGTTTAATACTACACTCCAATTGAATATTTTGTCCCTTTATTTGATGGTTTCCACAATTGGTTCACAAAGGCTACTAAAATTATTAATCGCTCTTCTATAAAAACTTGTGAGAGCATGGAAACTTCTTAATTCAAAAATATTATTTGGAAAATTCCGCTCAATAAATTTTTTAACCTTTTTTTGATCCATATTTAAACCATCTTTAGAAATGGAAAAGCCTAAGTATACTATTTCCCCTTTCATAAAAGTATATTCCTTCAAATTAATTAAGAATTTTTCCTATTGTAAGGCTTTTAAAACTATATAAGATGTCTCAAATTCTCTTCCTTTGTTTAATTGAATACTAGAATTTCATCCAAACAAACAATGATGAAATTACATATAAGATCCTTCAAGGATTTGTTCATTAGCTTCATGAAAGTACTAGGTGCATTAGTAATACCCAAAGGCATCACTAACCAATCATACAATCTATCGTTAGACTTAAAGGTTGTTTTCCACTTGACCCGTTTCTCTTATTTAAATTTGGTGGTGCCCACTCTTTAAATCAATTTTTAAAAAATATCTAGCACCACTCAAGGAATCAATCAAATAATCAATGTGTGGGAGAGGAAATTTGTACCTAATTGTTATTTTATTTATTTTTGTTGAATCAATGAACATCCTCCTTCCACTATCCTTCTATGGACTAAAAATTGTTCGAACAACACAAATACTTCAATTTTCTTAGATAAGACCCTCATCTAGCAACCCTTGCACTTGCTTATTTATGTCTAAATTTTCTTGAGGAGTCATTTTCTAGTCTACCTTGTTTGAAATATTTCTCTTGGAAATAAACCTATATTATGGTTGATACTTTAAATCAGAGGTAATATTCTTGGTAATTCATCCATAATTATATCAGCAAAATCATCCATCACAACCTTGATTTCATCAGGGAAAATATCTAGACTAGTATTAGTAAGAATTCCTTGGGCTTACCAATCAAGGAAAAATGAAATTATTCCTTTTTAACCTCATGTAACAACTCCTTTCCACTCATCAACAATAAAATAGGACTAGATTACTATTTCACTCCTTCATTTGGCACAAGTAACAATTTATGTTTCTGACTACATTTTTCAAGGGTATATATGTTATTTCGACCATCATGGATAGCCTTCCAATGAAACTACCATGGCCTTCCCAGCAATATATTGCAGACATTCATGGGAATCACATCACATAATATTTAATCTTTATATCTACCAATATGAAACTCTAATTTACACTTGTCATTCACTAATATTTAATGACCCTTTTGCAACCAAGAAACTTTATAAGAACTATGGTGTGTTGTCCTCTTTAAATCTAGTTTCTTGACCATCTTGTAGAGACAAGATTGTCTATACAATCACTATCAATTACAGGCTTGACACACTTACCTTTTCACTTACATGTGATCCTGAATAAACTTTTATATAAATATATTTTTAATTGAAGTGTGTTTTCGTGGATTTAATGATCAAGATCATGTGTTTCCATCTAAGAGATCATATGTGTAAAATGGGGATAGGGTATTTACATATTCATAAATTTAACAATTAAACAGCTCAGTGGAGGCAAGTCCCATGTCCAACAAATAAGAGAGTTTCATACACCAATAACCTTAAAAAGTTAAGGTTGTTGTTGTTGTATTATCTAGATGAACTAGCAACTAGGTTGGTCTTGTACTCACGTGAGACGAGGTGGATTAGAACCACTACCACTATAACCTCTAGGTGCCTACATATGCCCCTTTTATAGGCATAGGTGAATTAGGGGGACTTGAACCTTGAACCTCCTTTCACATAACACTTCATTTTCATGGCCAATTTCGATTGAGCTACCACTTGGGGGCTTTATTATTATTATTATTATTATTATTATTTACATCTACATTTAATGTTTACTTTGGAAAATATTATCAATTAAATTTGAAATTTGAATAATATATCTATTATTTACTTTAATAAAAAAAACTATAAAAATAAAATTACCTATGTTATAAGATTTTATTTCTTTTAAAATTATTTATTTATAATGAATATATATATATATATATATGTATATATGTATATATATATATGTATATATATATATATATATATATATATATATATATATATGTATATATATATGTATATATATATGTATATATATATGTATATATATATGTATATATATATGTATATATATATGTATATATATATGTATATATATATATATATATATGTATATATATATGTATATATATATGTATATATATATGTATATATATATATATATATATATATATATATATATATATATATATATATATATATATATATATATATAAGAATGATATTTTCAATAATATAACGATGAATTGTCCACGGGGTCTTGGATAGACAGTGATCGAGTACTCTATTAAGGCTATATATATATCACGTTAAATTCATGCATATTCAAATATTTAATTTATAATCCATGTTATTTTTTATTTAATACTTTTTAAAGGTTAAAAATGGAATAAATTACACATCTCAATGGAAGGAAAAAATATAAGAATTTTTGAATATAAATTACTTTATTTTTCTTTATATGATATAAAATTATGTTATTTAATATGGACATTGAAATATTTTATTTATTACTAATGCTAAAATAATTTTTTCTTTATTAATATATTGTTGTTTTAAATATTACATGTAACCTCAATATCTGAAAATTGAATGACTTGAACATCATGTAATATCAATAATATTATTTTTGCATGTCATCTGTCAAACCAAAATTAAGTATGGAAGGAATTACATATCTCCCTCATTCTAAAAATTATTATTGTTATCTTTTTTTCAATATTTTTCCTTTATTTATAAAGTTGATATAAAATTAAGGTAGAAATTGAAGTATTCCATTTATGGCTACTATAGATATTTTTTAATGTTTTTGTAAATATTATTTTATTTTTTTAAATGTAGCATTATGGGACAACATATCCCTCCTAGTGGGCTGTAAAGAGATGCAAAATAATAAAATGAAAATAAATAATATGTGATTGTTAAACAAAGGTAATAATGTTGGACGTAACTTTTACAGTTTTGGTTGTGCACATAGATAAAGGAGGCAGAAAACAATGTGCATAAGAAACACATAGATAGGCTAGAGTGCACAACTGCAGTGCACTAGTGGCGACTCACGTAGACGACATCAACACTAACATAGAGGAGAAACTAGGTGGGAAAATGCTAGACTTGAACAAAATATCATGCCATATTTCAAAAAATATCTTCTTCCACAATCATGGGTCTAGGTCATTTTTGGTAATTGGGATTTTTACCAGGTTATGGCCCAAGTTAAACGCATGAATGTAAATTATGTATAAAATGGCAGAAATTGACTAGGTAACATTTCAGTCCAGTTTAGCTGAGAATTGTTCTTATGGATTTTCTTTTAGGGTTTTTTTGGTTGGCTAAGGCATGTCTGGAGGAGGTACTTTGTACATATGTAAGTCTATAACTTAGCAAGTCTAATATATCAGTGAGCCAAGGGAACTTCTATGTTAAAAACATATGTACTATGCTAAATGTTATTATTGATAATGTAAAGTAAACGGAGAAGTTCCATATATTATGATTACTCTTGCATGTGGTTGATGCTTCCTTTCATTGTTGATGTTTAACTAGGATGTGTATGGATGGATGTGATAAGGATATTGTATGAGTGTTCATGTACCCCTTTATTTTTAATTTTCTATTGGTGGTAAAACGTTGTAACCATCCCATATTTTTATGAATTTGTTTAATGCACTTCAAAGGGTCAGATCTAATGAGGAACCGAAACAGAATAAATTCCCATATCCTTCTCAGCTATAGAAACCTAGTTCTTGCAGGCTCCCTTAGGTGCTTCAGGTGATACCTCACATTTCATGCTGGAGTTTATATAAGGGCCATACCAATAGGGTTTTTGTTAGGCACATCACACACATTAAAATATATCATAAAATGATAAGAAGAACCAACACATGGTTTTTTTTAGGGACTAGGATTTAGGAGGGAAGGAAATGTGAAATCCCATCAAAGAAGAAATGGATTTATGGTTCGAAAATAATTTAAATGAATTTACAACCAACGAATTTGGGAATTTCCATATTATCATCAAAACATGGTTGGAAAGGAATCTATTTATAGAATATATTTATGATATATACTTTAGTGAATTCCCAAAGTTTCTTACAGGGCTGATTCAATGAATTAATGACTATAATATTAATTGGAGGTTGGAGGAAACAAGAGATTGGATTCCTGAGAAAGTTTGAAGGCTCCAGCTGGTGGATAATAAAATCACTTGGGTTTTTTATTTATGGTTTGAAAGTGGTTGGGGGATATATTACATAATTTTCTATTGAACTGATTATTTCATACACCACTGTTGAATGGAAATCCTTGGGAGGCTTGCGCAAATAGTTTATCTGAGCATTTTTTATGTTTGTGAAGATGTTTCTATGCGACAAAGGCATGTCGAATATGGAATTTGAGTCCATGAAAATTTAATCCCCTTATGAACTCAGGGAGAGCTAGGGGATGGTCAGAGAGTAGTATGAGGAGACAAGACTAGGATAGAAGAAGGGAAAGAAAATAGAGAATGAAGGAGGTGGGAAATATTCATGAACATGATGATAGAAGATTATGCCAAGGAAATTTAATGAAGTATTGTGGGAAAGGTGAAATACGATGGAATTATAAGGAAGAATTCAACATAATGGTAGGAGGTTCTGAGGAGGAAGTGTTAGATGAGAGAGGTATTCATTGGTACCTATAGTTGTGCTGACGGTGCTAGACCCACCAACATTCAAGGAATCTCCCCAATATGTAGTCCCAATTAGACCTCACACCGTTTGGTGTAGGAGACCCATCTATAATACGACTTGGTTGTCGATGCAGTGGGTGTTAATGATATGCCTTGGCTAAAATAACATATAGAGTGATGTATGGTGACTTTGGTGAGAATAAGTGTGTAACCTTGTGGAAAGTCAAATGCGATGCATGAAGGTTCCAACACATGAAGGGAAAATGAGCGAGTCCCTTAGACGTTGATAATATTATGTAGCTTAGAAGGAACACACTAGCACAAAGACATCACAAGATAATATGTGAAACATTTCACAAGTTAACAATGATGAAATAATACAAAAACATGCATTCAACAATATTCGTACCAATGCAAACAAAAGTGTTTGATAAGCATAAGAGTAATTGAAATAGCATACATCACAAACAAAACAAGAATAATCCTATTATATTTACAACATTTGAATTAAAATGTATCGTCTCTGAGCTTTTATTAAGTGAAAGTTGCAATCATACATACATCATTAATAGAACACTAGCCTCAATAGTGGAACGTGAAGTCAAAATCATAAGGAGCTATTATGTTGCAGTAAATTCTACATGCAAGGAGCTATTACTATGTAATACTATGCCTTATTAGGATTACAAGATAGAAAAAATAAATGGCTAATTGATACAAGAGAAAATCCCCAACCATATGGTCATACAAGCAAGCAATCAGACATTCCCTAATTCTATAGGCTTTGAACCAGCACCTAGTATCCTCGCAAGTTGGTGAAGGCTCTTGAGTTTAATTTAGAATTCTCTCAGTCCAACTAGGAGGTCCTACACTTTTGCCAATGATCTGAGCCTGCACACAAGAAAAAACAAACAAGGACAACAAGTCATCTTCTGCAGAATATTGTTAATTCAAATAAATAAACAACAACATGAAAAAATAGCTACAAATACATATTGGAAATGAAAGGAACATATATCTCTATTTTAATCAATATTAAAATGGTACAAGTCTACCTTCAATCATAATATCTCCTCTCCCAAATCTGGCAGATGCTCCCCCTCTCTGAGTAATATGACCTAAAAAAAAGTGTGTATCTAAATATTTGAATGAAGGTAGCAACATCTCAATATAATTATCACCCTTCCCCCTCCCTTTCCTCTTAGTGCGAATATATAGGTTTATTCTATCTTTTGGGAGAATGTATATAGACATTTAGGGGCTTGACAAACTTCTACAATAATGGACCCCTAGCCAAATCATACACAAGTAGGTCAAGTTGGTCTCCTTGGGAGTGACAAACTCTAGAAACCTTTTTCACAACTATGAGCTTTTTCTCAATTATCTCAATTATGAAATAATTATGATCTCATAATTATAATTTTTTAGCAAAATAATTATGAGAAATTGCTCGATTATGTTATTTCATTCTTTTAACATGGGATAAATCTCACATAATTAAAAGAAAAGGTGAAAAGGGAATGAATTTTAGCCAAAAAATAAGGTAAGTTGAACTTGGGTTTCTCTAACTATTGGGAAAAATACTGAGAGTGGGGAGGGGGAGGGGGGGGGGGGGGGGTGAGTCAATATTTATAGTTCACTGAAAAATTTTAATTTTCTTTATTGAATTCTATACGTGACTTTTATGAACCCAACTCACGTATACACGCGGATATACCAATAGAAACTTGCGTATAATGAGATAACTTTATTGTTAGATAAAATTTTAGAAACAATATTTAACTCAACTTATCAGTTATGCATCAGATAGTTAAACAGTAAATATGTGCAGTAATAGCAAGATAAATCATCACACAAGAGCATCACACATGAACAACAAGATTTAAGGTGGAAACCCAATTCGGGGGAAAACCACCGTTGTTGTCATCTCTATCTTCAATATTTATTATATGGAAAACTATGTAATATTCCTACTTAGCCTGAGCTAAGAGGAATATGAATTTTTGTTTTAATTTCTGTTACATGAATAAATGAATAAAGGAGGACATGTAAAACTCCTGAAAATAATGAATAAATCAATGCCCATATTAACAAGGATAAATCAGGGCCATGTAAATAAATCACTTGCAGGTGTGAAAGGGGTTTGAGCTGTGAGAATGGGTCAACCTTGACCAAATCTACAATGCTGTCTAGATTCAATGTACCTCATGAAGGGACAACACAGTTCTAGAAGGAGGCCCCTCATGTGAAAGGAGCTAACTCATCAAGGTGGTTTACGGTTTGCAAAGGCTTTCATCTTATAAAAGGAAGGGGAAGGAAGCAAGAGAAGGTTGTTGATTGTCTATATTTCTGAATATCTTGTCTGTTTAGACAAATACCATTCTCTGTTGTTCAGTGGATAATTGTGCTGCTTAGCACTTGGAGTTCCTATGTAGAGATTTCACCTCTTCCCTTGAGGATTCTTATAGGAGTTTTTTCTGATTTGATCCAATATCAGGCTTTGGGCCAAGCTTTACTTCCAACTACAACATAGATCTAGTGAGGGTTTGTTTTCTTTTGTAGGCTGCAGCAAGTGGAACTCTAGATCTGTTCAGATCTAGCTTGTATTGGTGCCTCTTTTCAGTGAGTGTGTATTTTAACCTCCTGGAAGAGTGCATCAGTTGTTTGAGCTTCAGATTTGTATCTTGGCATCAGGCCAATCTATTTATTCAAGCTACAACACAGTTTCCCTTGAGGGACTACATTATTTTCAGTGGAGGTTTTGCAGGGTGTTTTGATCCCATTTTTGATGAGGGATCTCTGGTACTGGGCCTTGCCTTTCACTTTGGTGATCCATGTATTAGCTTGCTGTTCCATGTTCTGTTTAGATCTGATTTGTTTTAATGTAAATTCATCTTCAGAAATTTCTGAATAATATTGCAGATCTGCTACTTAAAACTCAGATCTACTCTTTGTACTGCATGATTTGGTTAAAACCCCAAGGGGATCTTGTAATAGAGTCTTTATAGAGTACATATCTGAATTGGATCTCATCTTTCATCCATAGATCTATTCTAGATTTGAAGTATAACATCCAGCTACTGCAGCTCCATAAAATAACGATGTTAAGCCATTTTGCAGTTTATACATGTGTTGCAGCCCTCTTTTTTGAAGATTTCTCTCTCTCGTCTTTCAGACTCCAGTGTCTAATGTAAGCATCATTGTAAATCTGATTTGCTGCTATATATTAAAAATTTTGATCTTGTTTTGCTACATCCTTCCCTCCAGGGTCGCGTTATTTCTCGCGCTTTGTTGTAATATACGTAACCCTCTTATAGGGTGTTTCTCCAACAGACTAGGTAGGGGAATTAGGGGATCTTTTACCATTTACTGTTTGATTTTTTTTTGCTCCCCTTTTGATCTACACCTAGACCGATGATCTAAGGTCCTAGATGAAAACCCGCCTTTACAAATCTCCCAGGAGTGCGTTATTTCAATAGGCTTGTTGTGCCATCCCAATTCTGGGATATTACAGTGGTATCAGAGCTCCTTTCTTGGCACAACCTGTGCTTTCCTTGGAGCACCATATCCACGATGCATTCAGAAGAATATGAACCTCTTACTGAGAGGGAGAAGAGGTATCAAAACAGAAGTCACAAGAATTTTGATTACACCATTGATGATCAAGACAAGGGTAAAACCCCTGAAACTGCAAGTGATAAAGAAGGAGAAGAGTTTGCAAGAACTCTTTTGGTAGCCATGCAAGATATTGCTAGAGAGATCAAAGAGATGAGAATGGATAGGATGAGGGAATATCTTGGGAGATTTCATCCTGGGGAGAGCTCTGACATGTCTCATCACTGGACTGGTCAACCAGTGAACCAGCCACAAGTTCCATAAGCTCCACAACGCTCCACCATGCCTACTTTCTTGGCTGTGGAGAATGAGGGACCACAAGAGCAAGCATCCCTTGAAGACTACTTTATGGAATATGAATCTCAGAATCAAAGATTCAAGGAACACTTGAGCTTTCAAGAGTTTTGTCACCTCAAGGACAAAAGAAGACCAAGGCAACAGTATAGAGATGGTGGGTTCTTCCATAATCATGATAGACATCACTCTATGGGCAGATTCTTTTTTCCCATTTTTGATGGGTCATCCACTAGTTCTACCAAGGCATGGGTAGAAAAGCTGGATATCTACTTTCAGTTGAACAAATTCCCTGAGTCTTAAGCCATCAAGATTGCAGCGCTGCACTTTGAAGGTGAAGCACACAATTGGTGGTTCCATGGGTTGTCTACATTGGGCCATGCCAATGTGACTGCTTATTCTAAATTCACTAGAAGACTGGTGGAGTGGTTCGACAGAAAGGATCTGGAAGCACCTTTCATGAGCCTTACAAAGTTAAAGCAATAAGGAAATACAAAAACTTATATCTCTAAGTTTCTAAGATTATCTGTTATGGTTCCTGATCTATCTGCAGCAAGGAGGGTGTATATGTTCATCGATGGCTTGGATGAACCTTTGCATGGGTTGGTTAAATCTACCAAGCCCATCACTTTGCATGATGCCATTGAGAGGGCTAGGGACCTCCAAGATGCCTTGACAAAAGAAAATGCCACTTTTCAGAGCAAGGCCCCTTACCCTTCTAAGGGGAAGGAAGAGAAAGCTGCTCCTTCAAAGGAGAGCTCATTCAAGAAGCCTCTTGATATTGAACTTAGGAGGGAGATGAGAAAGAAGAGACTATGTTTCACTTGCCAAGAGTCATGGGCACTTGGACATAGATGTGCTACTGGGAAAGCACACTACATAGAAGTCTTCTCAGATCTTGAGGAGGAAGATGAAGATGATGAACCAAGGAGAGGTCACAACACTGACAATGTTGAGGGAGATCCAACACCATCTGGAGATGGGAATGGATCCTTTTCTCCAATGGGAGGAACTCTTGCATCCTTGAGAGGAGTACCTAAGTACTTGACTTCAAGAGTACAAGGTTCAGTCATGAATCAGAGGGTATCTGTACTGATTGATAGTGGGGCAACCCATAACTTTATTGATGCTCATCTTGTGCAAAGGAGAGAAATTCCCACTGATACATTTGAGGGATTCTCTATTTTGGTTCCAGGAGATAGGACAATGAAATGCACGCACTATGTCCCATCACTTTTAGTTACTATGGGGTCCTACACTTTGGTGGATCACTTTTTTGTAGTTGACATAGCAGACACCAATATCATTTTGGGTGTCCAATGGTTGATTACATTAGGGAAAGTCACCACTGATTGGAAGGCTTTGTAGATGGAGTGGGTGGACATGAAGAGTGGTAAGCCCCAAATGATCCAAGGCATGCATACTTTTCTCTCACCTATCACTTCCACTCAAATAACAGAGATGGATTTGCGCAGTGGAAGCAAGGATCTCACAGTCCCTTCTCTAATGTTCATGAGCTTTCTACGTGGGACATTCCTATCTAGTGGAAAACCCCCTGGGAGGCCACCAAATTCAGATCTTGTGGGGGAGGCCTCACAAAGTGCTGCTCCAAACTTAGATTCAAGAGGGATTGGGGAAATATAAGACCAAGCTACAACACTGGGAAGCTTGCGACAACTCAAGAGTAAGGGGGATCTTCTCCCTTCACCACTATCACCCCCTCTCATTTCCAGATCTGCACTGTGGGAGGAGGAGAATGGGAGGATCAGCCTTCCGACACACATCTTTGGCATGAGGAATGTTAGAGGAGAGATCAGAAACATGAAAGACACTTCCATGGAGGTATCATCAGCGCTGTCTTTGTTGAGCAGTGTGGATCTATACTGGAAATCTCAACTGCTTGTAGAGTATTCCAAAGATCTCCACACCTGTATGATACTAGATGACCTATAGCAAGAAGAGGGCTACTTAGTCCAAGGGGGAGTCATCTACTTTCATGGTAGGATATTCCTGTCTAGAGCTTCTGAGCTCAAGCAGAAGATACTACAAGGGGGACACAAGGAATTCCTTCTCAGCCATATGCAGTCCATGAAGATCTACACCTTGATCATGAGGAGCTTTGATTGGGAGGGGATGAGAGTGAAATTACATCAGCACTTTCAAGAGTGCATTAGCTATGAAGAATTGGGGCAGCCAATGGACTCTTTGCAAAAGTCATTTCGACCAGTTCTTCCTTTTCTTGAGAGGAGGGAAATGCCCATGCACAACTCCATGTATATGAAGAACTATGATGGTAAAGGATCTAATCATGTCAAGAAAGTTTTATTGTCTGATTTATCACATTATTTTACCATGTTTTTGCAGACTATGACTCGTAAAGGGAGTGAGAGATCATGTGGATCTCATGGCTTTTTGAGGGCCAATAGAAATTCTGAACTTGGCCACTCCCTTGTTGTGCAAAGGGAGATTCCTTTTCATGATGGGTTATTCCCAAAGGCACCAGACATATCTGATATCTTCAGCTATGTTGAGATGACCTATGCAGAAAATGTGTGGTGGAAATGCCACTTGCCACCTCTTAATCTAATGTGGGCAGGAGACGCACTGTGCTAGCATCACATGTGGGACTTTGACCCACCTCTTCAAGGTCAAATTTCTATTTTCATATATGTAGTTTTGCTCCCATACTTGGATGATATAGTTGTATTGTTTATGGGATTGTATGGAGGAATTATGGGCACTTTTTATGTACCACATGGATTGGAACTTCTCTATGTGCCCCATGCTACATGTTTTAGAGAAAGCATTGCTCCAGCCATGTTTATTTCGGTTGAATTTTTCACTACTTGTGGGATGAACTATGCACCTCTTATGATGACCTTGGAGGAACAATTCATGATGTATTGGCTTGGTGAAAACTTGGCTTATGAAGACGACTTGATCCTTGATGGTGTCACCAATGGAGGAGTGGAAGAACTGTAGCATTCACCCTATCAGTTGCTTGAGGACAAGCAACATTTTGAAGGGGAGGACTGTAATATTCATACTTAGCTTGAGCTGAGAGGAATATGTATTTTTGGTTTACTTTCTGTTGCATGAATAAATGAATAAAGGAGGACATGTAAAAATCCTGAAAAGAATGAATAAATCAATGGCCATATGAACAAGGATAAATTAGGGCCATGTAAATAAATCACTTGCAGGTGTGAAATGGGTTTGAGATGTGAGACTGGGTCAACCTTGACTAAATCTACAGTGCTGTCTATATTCAATGTACCTCATGAAGGGACAACACAGTTCTAGAAGGAGGCCCCTCATGTGAAAGGAGCTAACTCATCAAGGTGGTTTAGGGTTTTCAAAGGATTTCATCTTATAAAAGGAAGGGGAAGGCATCAAGAGAAGGCTATTGATTTTCTATATTTTTGAGTATCTTTTCTATTTAGACAAATACCATTCTGTGTTGTTCAGTGGAGAATTGTGTTGCTTAGCACTTGGAGTTCCTATGCAGGGATTTCAACTCTTCCCTTGAGGATTCTTGGAGGAGTTTTTACTGATTTGATCCACTATCAGGCTTTGGCCCAAGTTCTACTTCCAACTATAATGCAGATCCAGTGAGGGTTTGTTTGCTTTTGTGGTGGCCGCAGCGTGGAACTCTAGATCCGTTGTATATAGTCATATTATGCCTCTTCTCAGTGAGTGTGTCTTTTAACCTCCTGGAAGAGTGCATCCATTTTTTGAGCTTCAGATTTGTATCTTAGCATCAGGCCATCTCTGTTATTCAATCTACAATGCATTTTCCCTTGAGGGACTGTGTTATTTTCAGTGGAGGTTTTGCAAGGTGTTTTGACCCCAATTTTGATGAGAGATCTCTGGTGCTGGGTTTTGCCTTTCACTTTGGTGATCCATGGATTATCTTGTTGCTCCATGTTATATTTAGATCTGATTTGTTTTAATGTAAAGTCATCTTCAAAAATTTCGAATAATATTGCAGATCTGCTACTTAAAACTCATATCTACTCTTTGTAATGCATGATTTGGTCAAAACCCCAAGCGGATCTTGTAATAGAGTCTTTCTAGAGTACAGATCTGAATTGGATCTGATCTTTCATCCATAGATCTTCTCTAGATCTAAAGTGTAACATCTAGCTGTTGCAGCTCCGTAAAATAATGCTGTTAAGCCATTTTGCAATTTATACATGTGTTGCAACCCCCTTTTCTGAAGATTTCTCTCTCTCTTGTCTTTTGTATTCTATTGTATAATGTAAAAGCATCATTGTAAATATGATTTTCCGTTGTATATTCAAAATTTGATCTTATTTGATGGCCTCCTTCTCATGCTCTCCAAGACTACATTATTTCTGAAGAAGTTTGTTGTGCATAGCTGCAACCCCTCTTGTAGGGTGTTTTCCAGCTAGACTAGGTGGTGGGAGATCTGTTTACCACACCTAGTTTGATTTATTTTTTCTCCCCTTTTGGATCTAGACTCCAGATCTACTGATATAAGGGATCCTAGGGCTGTAAAATCATTTCTGTGCATAAATATCCCAAGAGTGTGTTATTTCAGCAGGTTTGCTATGCCATCCCAATTCTGGGATATTACAAACTGCTTACAATATTGTACTGATGCAGACTCATATCAGTACGGAGGCATCTACCTACAGAAGGTTGCAACCTTCTCTCATTCTCCAGCTGCTACTGGAAGGGAGCTCCAACCCCCTGATCTCATTTACCAGCCACTACTGGAAGGGAGCTTCAACCCCCTGATCAGAACACCAGCTTCTACTGGCAAGAAGCTTCTACTTCCACAATGAAGGCTTCAACCCTCAAAATTACTGTAGACCATGTTTCATCAATTTTCACACTGGATCCCATAGCTTCAACACAACTCATCATAAAGATAATCAAAAACCCAAAATTCAATCAGAACAGTGAGATTTGTAATGATAACATAGTAATAAACCCATACTTCATAATAAGTATGTAGAATTAGTCTCAATCCTGAACATTCATTATCATAAAATACATAAGCTACTTTACTTCACTGAACCCGCATGTATACATGCTTTCCTTCACACCAACCTACGTATAGATCTGAGAATACTAAATTTATAGAATATGATCAATCTCAGAACCATATCTAAGGTTTTCGCCGTATACCTTTCTAACACACACACACACTACATGCAACACTCTACATATATATATATTCAACTTAGCATCATATATAGTATTCAAACAACCTAGATCTATATGAAGATTTCATTGACAGGAAACAAAAATACACCAGAAATAAACAGATAACATTTGCAGTAAGCTTCAAAAAACCCTGATTTCCATACATGCTTTTCCTAAGACAAAGCCACGTATATGCACAATTTCACTGAGACGAACTAGCATATAGATCTCTAAATATTAATTTTGCAAAATATTTTAGATCTATAATCTTACCCAGATTTCTTCACTTCACTTCAGCAAACATGCGACAGGTCACAGATCCAAACATCTCATAATTAGATCATGCAATTACATAGTCATTTCAGGTGTAGAGATCTTGATCCATCATTGTATCCAAGGGTGCATCATATATTTAGATCTACCAATAAAACAGAGTTCAACCCATGCAGATATACTTCAGAGAGAAGTATTCAGTGACAACCCTTCCACACGCACACACTTGCACTATGATCTTCCTCACCTTCTATAGGATTAGCCATTATCAATACCATGATCCAAAACCACACAAGTGTCGATGGTATTCTTGGAAGAAATCAAATATATGATATAGTGCTCAATAATGTAGGCTAGTACCATGGTAATGCCCCTTGGTATCATAATTTTAGAGTGCAAAAGGCATACACGACTTTGCTTCTTCGTAGTCATGTGTAAACGCGAATTCTCATCATCAAAGCTATGTATATACTAATTATGGATGTATACGTGGGTTGCCTGTATACCAAGTAGCGTATACATTTCCTCCAGATGTGGGTTTCCTTAATCAAACCTACGTATACATTGAGAAACATTTCCTATTTCATTTTTCTAGCACTTACTGGAGTTCCTTTCCCTGTCACATCTGAACTAAACCTGAAGAAACATCATTTTTCCATCTTTAACACATTGGTTTCTTATCAAAAGGAAACTCATCAAGTAGGTTTACATCAAAGAAAACTTCATCAGGTAGGTTGCCATCAAGGACAAAATATTGCCAACACTAACTATAATGCAGTGGAAAACTCGGTTATAACAAATGCCCCCTAATGCATGAGGTCATAAGAAAAAATCATAACCAAAATGCATTACAATAGAGCTCAAAGGTCAAAATAGGAGGAAGAATACAAAGAAAAGAATCTGGATCAGAAGACACAAAATGTTGAAGTCTCATTTATGTTGATAACATCCCCAAGGCAATCATACCCATGCTTAGGCATAAATAAATACTAAACATTTCCGCCAAAACACACACTACGGATCCATGCCATGAAATGCTAAGACATGTCCACAAAGAATACATAGTGGATCCATGTGACTCATCAGATAGAACATGGCCTATAGCAAATACAATGTGGATCTATGTCATAGTATACATCGGTAGGATTACAGACACATAATAGAGAGGAGGTGCCCCAGAATAGTCTCCAAGGTACATAAATGATACAACTCTAACGCAACCTGGAAGGGTTCCATTTAAAAGTAATATGTCCATAATTTGTAACCTAGGGACTTCGACAAAACCCTAATGGTACAAATATACAACATGCAAATAGATGTGTTGATGTCGTGCATGGTAGAGGCTATCTGGTTACCATTCAATGAGGTAAAATAGCAACGGATGTAAGGGAATTCACTAATTAGGAAAATGGATGCCAAGGTACCTAGTACTGTTAGTATGAATCTTAATCGCAAGTGTACGAAAAAAAACCACTTTAGCTGTGCATAACAAACAACCCTAACAACAAAGATGGCTGCCAATATCTTTAGATCTGCAATTAGGTGACCAAGATAAATGATGAAAAAATCTAGATCTATGCATTAAAATAAA
The DNA here is from genome assembly GCA_034641835.2 of Pinus albicaulis. Lineage (NCBI taxonomy): Eukaryota > Viridiplantae > Streptophyta > Pinopsida > Pinales > Pinaceae > Pinus > Pinus albicaulis. The sequence continues at coordinate 137,897,512 of CM076572.1, read as the reverse complement.
TTAAGCAGTAAATAAAAAGGAGTTGCTCGACGTATCCAATAGACAAGACAAGAATATGTTGAATGAATTTTGTATTAATGGCACCTGGGAGGAAAACATAGAAGGATGTTACCAGTTCTTCTCAATGGGATGAGTTCTTGTAAGTCCTCAACAATTCAGATCCAAAATCCCTCTCTCTTGATGGTGTAGAAAACCCAGACAAAAGTGGAACTCAAAGGGAGTTCACAAGCAAAAAGATAGAAAAATATGACAATGATGGTGGATCAAAGTCAGACCAAAAGTATAGATCCAAAGTGATCTTTAGGCAAAAAAAGGTAGTGAATGAATGGAAAAACCCTTCTATTTATAACAAAATATTGAGTTAGTCTAGATATTGGTGCATAATTAAAATATTATTAACCAAATCAAGATCCAACTTTTATGTAATATTTTATTATATTTGTTGGAGGGAAAAGGAATTTGACTTGGGTCAAATCCCTTTATTTGTAAATAATAAATAAATAAATGATTTATTTATCATTTTAAGGATGTGGTTGAGTAATAATCAAATAAATAATGATTTATTTAATTATTAATGAATGATTTAGTCAAATTTGACAAGGAATATTATTTAAATAATGTTTAAATAATTATTCCTAGAAAATAATAAGATAAATAATGATTTATCTAATTATTTTCCCTGTTTTGGGTTAAATATGACGAGGAATATTAATTAAACTGTTGTCTAACTAATTATTCCTTGAGTAAAATCAAACAAATGTAGATTTATTTAATATTTCCTCATGGGGTTTCCTATTTAGACCATAAAAAACTTAATAAAGGTGGTTTACTATGTTATTTTTCATAGTGAAAGCAATTTTACTTAGGGTAAAATTGGTCTTACATGGTGTACTTAGGTCCATATAATAGTAATAGGTTAGATGACCAAAAAATGGTGTAACAGATTTCCCCCTAGTGTGTGAGCATTATGAGCTAATCATATGACCGAAGTATGTTGTAAGAACTCAATCACTAGACACCAAAGGGGAACTCAAAGAGAGAGAAATATAAGGTAGACCGAAGCGCTAAAGGATTAGAACCTGAGGAGGCGAGACTTATAGGTGTGACAAGTCTCTTTTATGAGTGAGTATTTGTGCTCTAGGCAGCGGGGGAGGCATACCTAAGCCCACCGAGACAAAGTACAAAGAATAATGCGTCTAGTAAAAAAGGGACTAAACAATATAGTAAATGCTGGCATAAACATGAGCTAGGTAAAAACATGATAATGAATCCCACATAAATACTGTGCCTGGGATAACCACCAGGGCTTATACAATAATATCTAAGTACATGAGATACAAATACAACCCAAATGCCCCTGTAAACAGGAAAGGGCTCTGAAAATATGACTGATACATGAAAAAAAAAGGCGCTGCAAGCGACTGAGGCTGAAATCATCAAATATATGGAGTTGCATCAAAGGCCGTAATGAAGAGGTCATCTGGGCATGTTGGGGGCTACCTATAGGGTCACCCTCTCATGAGGGCTAAAAAATCTCTCACACACCCGGGAATCATCAGTATTATCTGCTGCATCACTGAACCATCAAGTATACGAATCTTGATCATGCTGAAAGGAGGTGGAGCTAAGAAAAAATCAAGTCAAAGGGAAATAAGGAGTCCATTTGCCTGATCTGAGGCACTGAACAAGAGTGGAAGCTGGAACCAAGGTACACCACCCTCTAGACTTGTCTTCTGGAATAAATGATCTGATGTCGACAGAAGGAGCTCCGCCATAGGTGAGGCAATAAGGGATCCTCAACTAAGGCACGGGAGAAAATAGTAGAGTGACTGACAGATTGACACCAGGGATGATGATGAAATGGGGGGTACTGAGTAGCGGATGGACGACTTCCCTTTTTAGAGTGTAAAGGGCATGGATGACCTGGCAGCAACTAACACAATATCAAAGGGAAAAGGGGATAGTAGGACTAAAGGCCATGATGTGTGACACGAGAGAGGAACCAAGCAATGAGGGATGGAGGAAAATAGCGGGATACAAAGGGACTCGGGATAGACTCCATGGATGTGATGATGACTCACCTCAGATGCTCTAAACAAGGATGACTTGATGATGTTGCCGCACAGAAAAGGTCCAATGGGGACCACAAAAACATGAGTACAAGATGGTTACTCACGACGAAAATTAACATGAGCATGGACAAGTATGGAGGCAAAGTGATGCCCCAAGTACAAGAGTTGCAAGTGAATAATTTGATTTTGAGGAGTGGTGAAGTGGCCCTTCTTGGACAAAATGTGTCGTGATGAAGTATCAAGTCATAAAAAACTAACAGATACCCATTTTAGGGCTTGGTGAGAGCTTTCCAATGGTACAGATGGTTTTTCAAATTGAACTATGGTTTAGCTGCATCGGGCGAAAGAAAAATTTGGGGTTTTTCTTTTAATAAGGCATTTTCCCTGCAAATTAACTCATTTGTGAGTGTGGCTATGGTGAATGTAGCGAGGAGAGAAAGCCCTAAATATTGCGGCGATCGTAGCAGGAAAATGGACTGTTGGAATCAAGATCCATCAGTTGCAGGTAAGACGCCTAACCCTACTCTTTCAATTAAGGGGATCAAAATTTCAATTTAGGTACCCAGAGCTCATGAACAGGCCAGGTCGCACTTTTGGGGTCTGTTCTGTGACCTGGGTAGCAGGTACTGGGCAGAAGACTGTGACCTGTCCCAGGAAATGACCTGAAAAGTGTGACCTGTGAGAGAAAGGGGGTTTCGGTGTTGTTTTTGGCTGAGATCTGGGATTTTTTATGGTTGAGGGGCATAGGTGCCCCTAAGCATGTTATGGTCATGCCAAAATGTATTTAGAAAAAGTGGAATCTAAACAAATTTTTATGATGTGGCGTGCCATTTTTTTTCGTTATGGTTATGCAGTTCGAGAAAGGGAATGGAGGATTACCAATCTCTTTTGGTACTACATATATGAAGCAAATGGACTTAAGTTTATGGGTTGGAATACATAGCATGAATATCCCAAAGAGAGGATTTGGAGATAATGAAATGGTGCTCTCCTAGAAAACCCACAGGTTGGTCAAGAACAATGTCTAGGGGACTGGGTTGCTGATGTAAGATGAAGGAATGATGAGGGGTATCATCCCTAGAGTGATCTAACGTGATATGGGACTCGAGAGGTTCTTCTAAATGGGGAAAAATAAGGGTACTAGAGTTGACACAACTAGATACACTAGGAGAGTTGTGGAGAATTGCTTCTCCTTGTCTCTCAAATATGGGTGTCCCCTTACACAAATGTTGGTGTCAATGTTATGGTCACAAGGTGTATGTATGTAGTCAGGGGTGGTGACTACTTCCATAATGTCATCGTAGTAATAGAGATGGGGTGATTGGTGGAAGAAATACCACCTGACGCAACGAAGCTACTTGACTCATCATCATGAGAAGAGAGGTTCACATGCGCATCGTCACAATGGGTGACAGAAAAACAAGTAGATGAAGGATCCATCGATGTTGAGCCCAGGGTGATGGCTGAAGGGAGGTCAATCAAAATAGAAGGGGAAGTCTCAGAGGGAGTTTCCACCGAGGGTCTCATGGATGATGATAGGTAGAGGATGGTGGCTGTAGGCTCCATCATCTCAACATCAGGAGGGGGAATGTCAATGGGAGCGGGTAAATCCTCAAGTTGGCCCATATCATACTGCGCAAGTACGAGAGAGGCGAATTGGCTCTTTTCAACCTCATACTCCTGAACTACCTCTAAAGAGGCATGGTAATGCGTAAAATGGGGGAAATTGTGGGAATAATGACCATGGAGATCACATAAAGCATAGGGTTTGTTGGTGTGGATATTCTTAGAGTTCTTGGCTGCAATCGAGGAAGAAATAGAGGCTTTAGGGACCGTAGACTCTGGGAATGCAACATTAACCATGGGCTTGATGCGGGGCAACTCAGGACAGGTATAGGTGGCATGACCGATGACATCCCACAAATCACAAGGCTTTGGAGGCGGAGGAGGAGCAGGGTCAGTTGGGGCAGCCTTGTCTTTTGATGCCCTCTTGCGAACTTTGCCCTTCTTACCCGAAGTGGTCGCAACAGGAGATGGTTCCTGTTGAGGTGGTTGAGGCACTGTAGCAGTGGGAGAAGTCATAGGGACTGGTTGAACCAGGGTCAAAGCAAGGTAAGGTTTGGGTTGACCAGGCGGGGTAGTGGTTGGGGGATCGAGGTACCAAACTGGAATCCCCAGGGTCAGGTTAAGAAGAGATAGGGTGGCCATGACAGGTACCAAGAACACTCCAGGAGGGGGAGTTAGGAATGGTATCTGACCGGAGGAGTAATGGCCAGGCGGGACGGCTCTGAGATGGTTAAGGCCTAGAGGGACCATTACAGGAGGGTAGAGATGCTCATGGATGCCAGCTGTAGGTGAAGGGCCAGGAGGATGAGGTCTAGAAGGCTGAATTGAAGGGCTAGGAGTAGGCTACGAAGGACGAGGCTGCTGAATAGCCAAATCGGGTCGCTTGAGGGAAGCCCGAGACGATTGTATCATGTAAACATTCGATGAGCTGGGATCATAGACAGGAGGAGGAAGACCAGGGAATGTACCAAGCAAAGAGGAATCTTTGTAGACTTCGGGTGAGACACTGGTCAAGGGATCGATGGTTTGCTTATTGGCCACCGAAGAGATTATGGACTCAGAGGAGGTCTGAGACTTTGGTTCATAATATGTCAACTGGTCAATGGTGATTATATTTCCGTTATGAGGGAAGGACATCTTGCGATGAACCATAGATGGGACAACAAACATCGCATAGGTGTAGCTATGACCCAATAGAATGTTGTAATCTAAGGGGGCATCAATGACTTCTACATCAATGCAAACAGTCTTGCCCGCAAGAGTAATAGGACAATTGCAGAATAGGCCAATGGGCTGGGAGGCATGGCCATCCCACGCTCGAAGAGTGATCGTGGAAGGAGCCAACTCAGGTGATCCGAGTTACTTCCAAACTGAAGCGGACATCACACATGTGGATGCCCCCTCATCAATGATACACCAGGAAACATTGGCGTTCCGGATGTTGACCTGGATTTGGAAGGCGACGGAAGTAGGAAGAGGAGGATGTTCTAACTGGTCAGCATCGAAAACGATCAAGCGATCATCGAAATGATCTATAGCGCCCATGTCAAATAGTAGAGATTTTCGTTGTGAAGGGCACGACTGGAGGAGTTCCAGCGTTGAAATGGTAACAAGAGATTGCGCTAAATCATCTACTATACTATACGAATGGGCAGATTTTCCAGAAGCATCATTTCAGCATAGTGGTCCCTTAGGGATCTTGGTATGAACCTTTGCCTTAGGCTGAGGGATGTGCAAAGGACCATTAGTTGTTGAAAGAGGCTTTGTAGAACCCGAAGGAGGTGGCTAGGGGACAGACTTAGCGGGAGGCTTGTTGTACTAATGGGACTGAGTCTAAAGGTTGAGGTCTATGGTTATAGGTTGGTCAGAATTCATCATAAGAATCTAGTAATCGGAGGTACTAGATGGAGGAGGTTGAGTGGCCACCTGACCTTTAGATGGTTCGGTAACCACGAATCCTTGCTGAGGGAAAGGATTAGTAAACACAGTCAGCTGACTAGGCACAACACTACGAGGGACGGAAGGGGAGGCTTGCTGTCCTCGTAACGTTGCTTGAGACTCCCACATCTGCTTCATCTATGGTAAAAGATGACAATCATGTGTGTAATGACCATAAACACCACAACAAGAACAAGGATTATTCGTGCAAACAAGCATGTCCTGCTTGGGCTGAGTGGCCTGTTGTTGTTTAGCAGTGTTGGGAGAATTATTTTGATGATTAGGTCTAGGATTACTGGGGGCAGATTGATTTTGAGTGTCTTTGATCTTATTTTTGGAGGGAGGAGGATTAGCTGCACCTTGCTGTGCATACATGTGCCCCTGAGGGGGCAGTGGCTGTTGTTGCGGGGGTTGAGAAGGTAAGGTAGGTGGAGGTGCTAATGCTGGAGGAGACAGAGCACTGGGCTATGGATACAGATAATAAGGAGGTTGGATAACATTGTGGTAAACAAGAGGTTGGGAAAAAGGAGGAGGCATTCCATATCTAGGATACATGCTACCTGGAGGGGGAAATGTGCAGGAGGTGTTGGCCCCCCCCAGGAAAACCATAACCCATGGGAGGCTAAGCATGTGGATGAGAGAGAGCTCCAATGATACTGTTAGTGGCATGAGATGCCCCCGGTGCGTTGGCACCACTGAGTCTAGGAAGATAAAGTAGAACGGTATAAACATAACCTGACTGAGCGTAGATCAGGTCATATTTTAACGCAATTTAGAGAGCGGCTTCTTCGGTTTGAGGGAAATGTGATACGACATCTTTTCCAATAGCAGGAAAAAGGGATCTAAGGATCCAGTCCATGCAGACATGGTCTTCGAAGGTAGGGGATCGACATAGGCTCTTTCTTCTCTGCCATTCCTGGACATGATTGGATAGGCAGGTCACAGACAATTGATGGAAAGAAGTCAAAATTTCGGTACTAGTGTCATAATGAAGGGGAAGCTGGAAATAAGACAGAAAATCCCGAGAAAGAGTCACAAAGGTGGTATGAGAGGATGAGGCCTGATCAACATAGCACTTAGAAGCTTCACCATTAAGCGTACGTTGGAAAAATCAAAGACGAACACCACATGTGGAAAGATCGAACATGATTTGTAGGATCTTCTCTAGCAAGGCCTTCAAACTTGGGGATGTCAGAAGGGAGCTTGGTCGACATAGTAGGCCAACTAACATCATGGTGTATAGGGTCATTGATCAACTGGTTAAAATTGGGAAGACTGAGGCCTGCCATATAGGGGAGAAAGGGCATAGCTCGGTTAGTTCCTGTTGCGGTCCCACTAGTGGTATTCCGAGCAATAGAGTTGGGGCTACCACCAGCATTAGGTCTTGAACTAGACATGGTGAAGGTGATAGGTGGAGAACCGGGGGCAGAACCAGAAGGGGAACCGAATGAACCAGAAGAGGAGTTGGAGTGCGGACTGAGTGGAGGACTAACTTGAATCCTACGCGGAGGAGTAAGTCTTCCTACCGGAAACTGAGGATGAAGGCGAAGAAGTCTCTGGGATACATGCCTTGGTGGCACAATGATGACGACACAAACACGACACAAAGGGAAGAGAGACCAACAAGGGCGAAGAGGTGCCAAATCAACTAATTACAATGTCGAAACAAGGGCAGAGAGGTGCAGGATCAATTGATTTCAATGTTAAAGTATTTTCTTGGTGGTTTAACCAAGCTCTTCTTCACTTGGGGTGTGTGTGTAAAGTGTGTAAATTTTTATTTTTAAACCCAGACGTTTGTAGAGAAAAAGAAAAAGTGTGTTGTATAGCTGTAAATAAACCTGCAGATAACGGTATATGAAACTGAAATACAGAAAATAAACAGCTAATAATGCAATCATATAAACCCAAGGAGGCAGGCCTCTCAACAAGTAGTCTGTAGGTGGGAAAAAATATAGTCAAAACAAACCAAAATAGCCAATAGATCTAAGGTTGGGAGGGACAGGGATCTAAAGGTCAGGTCTACTGGAAATAGGTGCAGAAAATAGTAAAAAATCAGAGGAAAAATGGTTGTAAATGAGGTGGCGAAAGGCTATAACCTGGAGGGAAGCGAAGGGGACCCTATAGGAAAACCCAAACAAAACTGAAAAGATGTGTTTTGGATGGATAAATAGCCAATTTGAAGTGGATCTGAAGGTAAGGTATGAGATCTGAAAAAATGGATGAACACTCTGAAATTTCAGACAACCTGCAACAGCTAAAACTCTTCCACAGAAGGTGGAGGGTACTGAAGCCCTAGAGGGATAGGTTCCCACTTATATGAGTAAAACAGAACAATTATAGGTCCAAAACAGGCAGAGATGGAGGTCAGAAAAACCTGAATAGAGGCCCAACCAAACCCATAAAACTTTCAGAAAAACTCCCGTAAAAAGTCCAGGTTGCAGTTTCTGACCTGATTTTTGCAAAGGTCACAGTTTTAGGCATTTTTTCTGTGCCCTGGAGGTTCAGGTCACAATTTTTGGCCCAAAAAGTGTGACATGCACTTCCGTCACTCTCAGGAGCAGGTTTTAGAAGAATTTTTCATCTCAGCTGCGGCTGATGCCTGTCACTTACGCAATAGGTCCGAAAACACACGAAAGTTAAAATTTTTAATGTTTTTGGGTTTTATAAGTTAAAAAAAACACCAAGAAAAGAAAAATAAGAAGCTGAAGAGAAATCCTAGGGTTTGAAGCAGTTGGATATGCCGTGTGGAGTCGCCAGTTGTTAGTATGAATCTTAATCGCAAGTGTACGAAAAAATACCACTTTAGCTGTGCATAACAAACAACCCTAATAGCAAATATGGCTGCCAACATCTTTAGATTTGCAATTTGGTGACCAAGATAAATGCTGGAAAAATATAGATCTATGCATTAAAAGACATTAAGTAGTAAATAAAAACAAGAGTTGCTCCATGCATCCAATAGACAAGAAAAGAATATGTTGAATGAATTTTGTATTAATGGCACTTGGGAGGAAAACATAGAAGGACGTTACCAATTCTCCTCAATGGGATGGGTTCTTGTAAGTCCTCAGCACTTTAGATCCAAAATCCCTCTCTCTTGATGGTGTAGAAAACCCAGACAAAAATGGAACTCAAAGGGAGCTCACAAGAAAAAAGATAGAAAAATATGACAATGATGGTGGATCAAAGTCAGAGCAAAAGTATAGATCCAGAGTGATCTTTAGGCGAGAAAAGGTAGTGAATGAATGGAAAACCCCTTCTATTTATAACAAAATATTGAGTTAGTCTAGATATTGGTGCATAATTAAAATATTATTAACGAAATCAAAATCCAAATTTTATGGAATACTTTATTATTTTTGTTGGAGGGAAAAAGAATTTGACTTGGGTCAAATCCCTTTATTTGTACATAATAAATAAATAAATGATTTATTTATCATTTTAAGGATGTGGTTGAGTAATAATCAAATAAATAATGATTTATTTAATTATTAATGAATGATTTAGGCAAATTTAACAAGGAATATTATTTAAATAAGGTTTAAATAATTATTCCTAGAAAATAATAAGATAAATAATGATTTATCTAATTAGTTTCCTTGTTTTGGGTTAAATATGACTAGGAATATTAATTAAACTAATTTTTAACTAATTTTTCCTTGAGGAAAATAAAAAAAATGTAGATTTACTTAATATTTCCTCATGGGGTTTCCTGTTTAGACCATAAACAACTTAATAAAGGTGGTTTACTAAGTTATTTTTCATAGTGAGAGCAATTTTACTTAGGGTAAAATTGGTATTACATGGTGTACTTAGGTCCATCTAATAGTAATAGGTTAGATGACCAAAAAATGGTGTAACAAGTACATTCCATTAACTGTAAATAGATGAGATGGAGCTGAAAACCAGTGAGCTCGACCGATTAGGAGCCAATGATGTAAACTCCCTATTAATCGTGAGGAATCCTACCACTAAGGTCTGCAAGCTTGAATGTACTATTGGTTCGTAGATAAAGCTCCTAGATAATGAGTTGTATTTGACAGGAGAATATTCTTCGAAGGAGGGCCTTGATGTATCCCTCATCAATCGACATGGAACATACCCGGATGATGTAGTGGATTGATGAAGTCATGAAGTGATAAAGTACAACTTACATAGGGATGGATGACTCAAAAAGGTCAACATGAAACTACAAATGGTTGACACAGGTTGAGACTTCCCTTGAACACATAGTATCATGATACAAGAGGACTTGGAAGCATGAATAAGAAGCACCATGTGATATCGTGCAACAATGAAGGAGGCATTGAGATACACTCTATATGACTAGAAGAGTAAATAGTTTGAGCAGTAGAAAAACTCATATGTATGGTATGGCTCCTAGGAAAGTTCAAACCAAGGTGTGAGATAATGATGCAAACAAGTTCCATGTTCAAGGGCGACGTGAATGATGTTTCCATTTTGATGACTAATGGAGATGAATGTTCCCTACCCTTTCTCTTTTTAAAATTTCATTTTTCGTAAGTTTTTCCCCTAAGCCTAAAAAAGAGATAAAAATACACAAGGGAGAACCATCTAGACATAGTAGACTAGAGTATTACATTTTTGTGACTAGCCCACTCAGTCCAGAAAAGGGTTAAAGCTATACTAAATAGACATCCCTTCAAGTAACTTAACAAGCTTGAAGGAGACAATTTCACTTGAAATTTTTTTCTAAATTAAGGAGTCTGAAAAGAGCTTAAAGGAAACTCATCTTAGAGGCGAGTTGTATAAGAGATAGCAACTAGATCCAATCATGGTGGAGTTTATCATGACATAAAGAGGAAAATAGTTTGGATAATAATACCACTCATGACATGACGAATTATTTTCAAGATTGAAAAACAACCCCTCATTTCCCCCTTTCATAGTTGGAGGTTTTGTAGAAAATGGATGAGTTAAAACAATAGTCTATTATGTAGCAGGTGGTGATTCAAGATGCCTATGAACTTCATCCATCTTAGGGAACTCATGAATCAAATGCTCACCTTGAGAAATCTTACAAGGGAACTTAATCTTACAATGATGCTCAGATGTGCCCCCTCCATGATTAGGTGGGTTCGGTTGAGGATATTGAGTAGTTTAACGCTTTTGTCTATTTTTCTTGTTCTTTTTACCATAATTTTTTTCATTGTTCTTTAGTGTTTTTGACTTCACTATAAGAACATTGATATTTACTGCTCAAAAGGAGGTGCTGTTGTAGAGCCAGATGCAGTTTTTGGGGCTTACGTTGTAACAATCAATTTCGCAAGTTGAGCAATACGTTGGCTAATGAAATCGAAAACAGACCCAATCACAACATTAATGTGCGGGGTAGGAGTTGGTTTAGGTGGGTCAATGGAAGTTTGTGAAGCATTTGGGAGTACTTCATAAAACATGCCCGACTGAGAATAAATCAAATCAAGTTTTTGGGAAATTAAGATGGCTTTTTCCTATGTAACAACTCTAAACATAGAGACATCTTTGGAAGTTTGATGTTGTAATGATCGAATGAACCATTTTTATAATATATCATTAGGAAATTTTGTTCTAACCAACCTCTTACAACATCACCACTCATGGATATGATCATAAATTAAGGTGGAATCATCTTGTTTAAAGTTAGACAAAATGTTATAATCGATGGCATATCTCGTAGGAAACTACAATGGGCCAACAAAATTTGGGCCAACAATGAAAAATCACTATAAGATCTGGTGTCTAGTTCAATTTACCATTTGGAAACATCTCCAATTAATGTACATTGGAACAAGAGTAATTTGATCGAATCGTCCACTAAATTGTTTGACAAACACCACAAATGATAAGTGGTAATATGGGTGGATGGATTCTCTCCAGAATTTCCGTCAAAATTCAAGATATCGGACAATAAATTTTCAGGCATAGGTGGACACCAAGGATCATGTCAAATGGATTCGTCAGTCACCTCCGCTATTTCTGGTAAATTATGTGAAGATATAAATGGATTATGGAGTTGAATAAATGGGTCATAGGTAGGAGAGCTACTGGAACAACCGTGAGGTCCTCGCATATAAGGATTATGTTGTAGAGGTTTTTGAATCTGGTAAATATTCATCTCAACATATAAAGTATGTGGGCCAACATGATTGGTGAGAGGAGTTTTCCCCCCTGGGTAAATGTCTGTAGAGAGTGTAGGACCCCCAAGAGCATGACTGCTAATGGAGTTGTAGTTGACAGAGACAGATGGGCCAGATTCTGCAGTATCACCGACATAAGGAGGGTAACTCATGGAAGTGATAATTCTAGTGGAAGGGTTAACCTTGAGTTAACTAGACACTCCTGGAAAAGAACTAGAGGTTGGCATCCCTCCAAACAAAAAACTATACTAGGTTTGAGAAATATTTGAACATTTCCACCAGGTTAGCTAGGAGTAATGGATGATCCTCCCCACACATTTCCGAAAATAACCATTCTTAATTGAGTAAGAGGAACCACAGGTTAGGAAAAAATAGGAGTAAATATTCCTGACCCTACCCGTTGAGTAGGATTAACAACCATAGTCAACATGGACACATGGGTAGACACAACAACACAAGGGAAATTTGTGAGAGCCATAGAAGAAACAGGTATATCAAAAGAGGAGGTGTGATGTGTTGATGGAGGAATAGATCAAATTACACTCAAAAGTGGCAATGAGGACATGGCAGCTGAAACTACTGATGCGGAAGGAAAATAAGAATTACTATCCTCCATAGGAAATATGGATAAAGGCATGTATGTGTAAGAAGGTGTTGAACCATCTAGGTTTAGCCACAATAACTATGGTCCCAAAGTATCGTTCAAAGTTGGATTAGCAAGAGAAGTTTATTTTTCTTCCAATCACTACAAGAAAAAAGGACATTGGTGAGGGTTATGCTTGTGACGAACCTTTAACGCCCGTCAACAATGTCACATGTGCTGAAGGTCCTTAAAAAAAGTGTCACTATAAGTGTATATAGTGATGGTCCTTTAAGGTTCACCACCAAAGCCATTTTAAATGACACTTTTGGTGAGGGTTGTTAAAGGCCCATCATTAATTCTCTCTTTGGTGACACTTCTAGTGACGAACTTTTAATGACCCTCACCAATGCTATTTTTGTTACTTTTGGTGACGGTCAAAAAATGTTCGTCATCATTGATCATTCAAATGAGTTTTTGATGATGCTATGTGTTGCTAATACATTTTTTGTCAAAATATAACGATTTAAGACCATTGTTATGGATTATTTTTATAATATGTCCAAGGCCATAGTGGTTAGAGTCAATCAATTTTTTAAGAAGTAATTAGTGTGTATCATTTCCCTCAAGTAATGACTAGTCGAATAGAGTTTTCCTATGAGTCAACACATGATTCATATCTATTAAGTTTATTATCTAGCAAATTCCCTTTAGATAAAGTTCCACTAGTGTGTGTAGGAAATATATTATTTAATACATAATTAAGCTTTGAAAATTCTATTAATGAGAAATACCTAACACTCCTCAACAATCTGGGCACACCTTAAACTAATTCTTTGGCACACACTAACATTTCTTAGCACCTCACACGTCTTGGAACATCTTTGTACCTAGAACATCTTATGATGCCACTGACGCCCAAGCACATGGTGGCACGCACTAGCACAACATGGAACTCTCCTAGCATATGTTGGCATGCATGTTGTCCCTAGCATGCCCTGGAACACCTTGGTTGAATGCATTGACATACATTAGCACTTGCAACACAATTCCACTTGGCATGTAAAGGGACCTATTATTAGTGTTCCTAGCATGCCCCTTTTGAAAAAGATAAAGTCCCAACTTATTAATCCTCTTATTGGTTGTTCCTTTTGTTGCCTTGACACATATTGACATACCCTGGCACCCTACACATCCTTAGCACCTGGCATGTATTATCATATATTGGCACTATTAATTGGCACATATAATTAGCACACCCTGGAAATCCCAATCACACTTTGGGAATTCTTCACATGCCTTCATATTGCCTAGCATGCCTCACCAATGCTTAGCATACCTTGTCGCTCCCTCCTTGGCATGACAGCTAGCACTCATTAACACTAGTCTTTGGCACACTTTCCTCATATTCATTAGCTTCCATGAACTTTTACCTAGTGCTCCCTTAATGTTTTGTCCTAGTACTCCTTAACATTGCTTAACATGCATTAGTACTCTCTAACACACCTTAGCACTCTTCAACATGTCCTTCCACTTCATAACATGCATAACAATCCCTGACACACATTGGCACTTGGAAAGTCTTAGCATGTATGGAATAAGTTGATAAGCTGTGGTATGATTTAGCATGGTTTAATATTAAATCTATATGAGATCAATTGTTGGAAAGTAGATGAGAAGCAACAAAGGAATACTTGGCACCTATTTCTGCCTAGTGTTGGTGTGCCTAGTATGAACCCTGTTGGAAAATTTAAATTGATGACTTATTAACCCTATTATGTGTTCATTTACTTGTAGTTTAACTTGTTTCTCTTTTTTTTTTCCTTGACAGTCCTTGGCATGCATTGACACACCCTTACACATCTTGGCATGCCTTATCACTTGTCACATCCTAGCATGTTTGACATGCCTTCGCACTATCTGGCACATCTTAGCATTCCCTAGCATGCCTTGGCACTCATGTACTCACAGCTAGCCTTTACATTTTTTCATGACTTGGGAACCCAATCAAGTCCTTGGCTACTAAAGTTCACGTGACAATATTGGCCTACTTCAACTGCAACAACTTGACCTATTGCACCTACTACAAGTAGATTATGCCTTGTTTACCTAAGAACTGCCTATAACTCATCTTATGCCACTCATGTCCAAGCTCAACTTGTCCCAATTAACTAGTTACAAAGACAAGGATCACATGATCTAGCCATGGCCATAAAATAACTAAGCAACATAGCTTATAGAGATAATATTTCACATGTATGTTTAGTTCATATGAATAGTATAAAATTAACTGAGAGTTTACAAGAACCTCAAGATGCGCAAGGCACACAAGATATAAGCTGACAAAAGCTGAGTGCACCAAAAATTATACACAAAAATGTACAATATGAAATTATCTAGAATAGTTTAAAACATGAGCATGTAGCCAAAGTGTGCCACATATCATATAAAAACAATATTTAAAGGAAAAACATTGTTGTGCCTAGCAAAAAGTGATCTCCCTTTGTCTAAAACTAGTGCTATGTCGAGCCCCATATTACAATCATTGGCTTACCTCCTGTAAATCCTATCCCAAACTTCTCTAGCTAACATACTTCTTCCTTAGGACACTTGAATTCGCTGACACTCTCGGGTACACACTCTTATTCCTTCCTCTCCCTGCATTTTGACGGATTTATCCCTTGATATGCATCGACAATCTGTAACACTATTCAGCATGAATTGACATTTTCTGACATGTGTTAGCATTCCTTTTCATTATTTTCATTCGTTGAACCTATCTAGCTATTATGCCCTCACAACTACCCTTACTTAATTTGCAACTTGGGAACCCAACCAAGCCCTCGCTTGACTACAAGAGATTGAACAAGTTATAGTCACTACAACTAGACTATGTTGTTGAATTGTGTAGCTTGGGAGGTACTCAACAAGCCTATTGAGATGGGTTTGTGTGACTTTGGTTACAAAAGGATTTTTGTGCAAAGAAGCCAAGCAAAGGGATTTTGGACCCAAGATGGGGTTTAAAATCTAAATGAAAATTAAAAAGGAAAATTAATATTTCATAAGGTCTAAGTGGATAAAACCCATTAGTTGTAGAAGGTTCCTAAGAGGTCTAGGAAAAAATATTTAAGAAGGCCTTAGGATGAAGGAAAGAACATCAAGAGGGAAGGAGTTCATTTGATCAAGGGGGCAAAGAGAGATGTACTCCTAAAGTAGGTTGAGTACGAGGGGAGAGTAAGGGTTGCTAAAGAGAGGTCATGATCATCCTCCAAGAGAAAGATCATCATGTGAGGGTTAACGAGAATGTTGCATACCTTAATGGTCGGTTTGAGATGAGAAGTAGGATGGCATATTGTTGGTTATATTCTCGCAAATCAAGCTTAAGAGAAGTTTGTCATGAGAATATGGGAATGTGATTTCAATGGCGTCTTTGTGGGAAGGCTGCATCAAATTTTGAAATGTTGAAATTTGCAACAAGAAACAATGAAATTGGAAACCAGAAAGGACAAAAAAAAATGCACACACACTGGTGAGGAATTTTGATGCACAGGGAGTGAGGAATGTGGGGTGTCTAATTTATTTTTCCCTTAAATAATTTGGACAATAAATTGTAATTTCATCTCATAAAAACTTGTGTCAATTAACTAAGTCATGATGACTGAGTTAGCTCAAGAAATTCGAGTTGAGGGTCTAAGATGAGGCATCTAGAGGGATTATAATATTTTTGGGGTCCATTTGTAGTTGATGCATTAGTGGGGTGTCGTTGTGAATTAGTTAACTCAATTAAATGAGTTAAAATCATTTCAACTAGTTGTAACTAAGTTATGAGCTAGTGAGAGGTCTAGTGAATTAAATTATATTTAATTCAAAATGAATGATAAATCAAGTAACTGATAATTCAATATCAATAGCCGCATGCATGTCAGTTTTGAGGAAGACCCTGTTGAGACAGAGGTTAAAGGGAACACAACTATCAGTTGTATTTAGAAAAAAATTCCCATGTGCAATTATAAAGTCATTGGGATGCCATGATGGATTGCACAATCAAGGAAGACTAATTTTCCTAATTATTAGGGAGTTAATTCCCTAGGAATTGCATGAGAAAAGCAGGTTGAAGGAAGGTTGATAATTGGCTAAGTACTAGACCGAGTTTGCCTAGATTAGCGAGGGACAAATGGCAGAGTGCTGGAGAATCTCATGAGAGATTAAGCATTGTATTGTTTCATGATTCCTTGATGTAATACACAATAGAGATAGAGGAGTTTTGAGAGGTTACTTTCCCCAGATACATCTTCTGTTGTGCGATTGATAATTTCTTTCTCTTACTTAAATGTGATTGTGCGATCATGTTTTGTTTCCTCAAATTGTAGGAAGAATTCAGTATCTTGTTTTAGTACATTACAAGATCAGATTGAATCTCATTGGTTAGATGTTTTACATGGTATCATAGCGGGAATTTTTTGGGCGATGAGTTTGCAGAGAATATCTAAAGATTTTGGTGTAAAATTTTAAAAAACAAATAGAACATTTGGATTCATTTCGAAAAACTACCCAAATGGAAAAAAAAGTTGATCGAATTAGAGCTCGGATGAGGGAGATATCATCGATTTAAAATCAACTCTTTTTTATAAAATTTTGTAACGGTGGGAAAATTACAATGTGCGCGAGTCAAGAACCTATATTAACGTGAGGTACCAGATGCATGCAAAGCTTTGAGGAGCAAAGAAGAGGTTAGAGACTTGGTGGTTGAGAGGGAGCACAAATTACCTCTCAACATGCAACCTCAGAATCAGTCTCAGAAGGTTGTGGAGCAACCACAATTGGAGAAGAAAAGAGGAGACTAAGTGGAAGTGTCCACTCAAGCAGAGACCTCCATGAGGGGGAAATTTCGAGCCAGATGGGCAGAGGGAGCACATGTAGCCATACCTCCAGGTGAAAGGTGGGGTGATGTGTAGACATAATCCCAAGATAAGAAATTTGGGCAGGATCCATTGAGATGGCGTGTCTCATGGATCGAACTTGGCTATGAGGAGACCACAGTACAGTAGTAGCAGGAAGGATCCGTTAGATTTATGTAATCATATTTTAGCAAGACATAAATCAGAGTGACAGATGTCAGATACACGAGCGTAGATCAAAGGGTGCAACAGGTCAAAGGGCACGGATGCAGATGTCAACAACAATGCAAAGAATCCAGTACTAAATGGGTGTAGTAGCTATCAACAGTTAGAAGAATATGATGACAGATGCATTATACTAATTCAGTTGTTCAGAGGCTATTTAGTTTCATGATTTGCAGGTAAAAACAACACTAGAGAAGTGTTGCATGTAGAACATTCCAAAGGTACCAGATGGGGATAGATTGAATTCATTTCTTATTGATAGGGAGTGTTGAAATTTTCAACAAGAAACAATGAAATTTGCAACTAGAAAGGACAAAAAAAAATGCACCCACACTGGTAAGGAATTTTGATGTACCGGGATTGAGGAATGTGAGGCATCTAATTTTTTTTTCCCATGAATAAATTGGACAATAAATTGTAATTTCATCTCATAACAACTTGTGTCAATTAACTAGGTCATGATGGATAAGTTATCTCAAAAAATTTGAGTTGAGGTGATCGAGGTGTATATTGGTGGCCACCTGCCTATTCCACTTGGGCCCTCACCATTGCCTCTTTCAGTTTTTCAGTTTCCTTAATTATAGAAATCACATCAGAAGTTGTAGTCCTCAGATAGATCTTTCTAACGAGGTATCATGTGCGTCAAATAAAGATCATATGACCAAGTTACAACCCCAGGAATTTGGCTACCCAACTAACCCCAACGGGGCCCATAAAATCTTGGTGTTACATCTCCTCGGGTTAGGGTTTTGGTTGTTTAGGGCTTTCTCTTATTTGTCGATAATAAAAAGTCCCTTGAGCCTTATTGTAACACATGTTAGAGGAACATAACTATCAGTTGTATTTATAGAAAATTTCCCATGTGAAATTATAAAGTTATTGGGATGCCATGATGGAGTGCACAATCAAGGAAGGTTGATTTTCCTAATTAATAGGGAGCTAATTCCATAGGAATTGCGTGAGCAAAGAAAGCTGAAGGAAGGGTGAGAATTGACTAAGTACTAGAACTATTTTGCCTAGATCAGCATGAGACAGTTGGTAGAGTGCTGGAGAATCTCAAGAGAGATTAAGAATTGTATTGTTTCATGATTCATTGACTTAACACACAATAGAGATAGAGTGTTTTGAGAAGTTGCTTTTCCTAGATACATCTTGTGTTGTGTGATTGATAATTTCTTTCTCTTGTATGTGATTGTGCGATCATGTTTTGTTTCTGCAAATTGTAGGAAGGATTCAGTATCTTGTTTTAGTACATTACAAGATCAGAATGAATCTCGTTGGTTATATTTTCTACATGAAATAGAAGAGAGGGTTGATACCATCTTTCCTTGTTGTAGTTAGTAGGCCGCAAGGTCTGTGATAAAGACCAAAATAAATGGACGAGGACTTGTACTGTAATTTAAAGCCAAAAAAAAAGTACACACAGGCGTAATATTGACTGAGGTAACCCTAGTTTGAGGGTCGACATTGATATATGAAGTTCATGTCAAAGAAATGCCCAGAATCTATTGATCCATATGAGCTAGGTTGAGTCCCTTATGGAGGCAAGAGTCATGTTTTTTCTATGGGTGGATAGGGTTTCTTCTACAACAATTAGAATTACATAAGTATAATTCCCTAGTTAGGACAGCTTCCTAGCATGTTTAGTACATAAGGTATGCCCTTAAGACTGTGAAAAAATTCGTGACCCTTAGAGTGAGGTTTATTTCTGCAATATAGACCGCAAATTTGGAAGATGGCTTGCAGATTTAGTATGTGTGGAGACATTAGATCCAAAGGAGGGTGGAACCTGACCAAAAGATTGAGCATGCAGAAGAAATGTGCCATATGAAGAATGGATTGACATTCAGAGGAGTTGATTTTGGTGGTATGTCGATAGAATTTTAGACATAGATCTAAAGCAACCTATAAAAAATTAGTAAATGGATTTTTAGTGGCTGACCTGTGACCCTATTTTAGTGATCTACATATTGTTAGAAGGATGATAAGAGAAGTAGTTCAATTTTTTTTATAGATTGGACAAAAAATATCAAATTTTTGATACAAAAGAAAAATGATTTTGAGAGGTCTCAAACCATTGTTAGGTGGTAGTTTTGAAGAGCCCTAGATGAAGACAACATTATGGGCCCTAGATCAGTAAAAATAATTGACTTCGGTTGGGCAGATTAATGGTAGTCCAAGTAAAATTGGAGGGTTGTTAGGTGACTATCGAAGAAGAGCCCCGACCCTTGTTCTTGTGAAGGACAACAAGATTGATGTAACGGTAGGTGTATAGGGCCTAAGGATGTGCATACCTTGAAGGACTAAAGTAGCAGTCAAGTGGGCTAGCCAACTAGTCCTTGTTCACTGTATTGTAGAGGATTGATTCAGTGAGAAGAAGGCAACCTCCATAGCCCTAGACTTCTCATCTTGGAGCCGTAGTATGGAAAGTGGGCATACCAAAGAGTTGATCACAAATGGAGTTGTGAACAACTTGTTACCACTCAAACTAGTAGTGGACCTAAAAGGGGTTCCTAAGAGGGAAACTGCTAGGACAAGGGCAATGGTGGAGGCTTAACCCATTGTTACCACAACTAAGGTTCCTTGCTCTTCATGAAATTTCATCGATGGGAGGAGTACCGGTAGTTTAGGAACTCACTTGTAGAGTATAGGTCAATGAATAGGTGGGAAGTGACCCAAGAAACCCTTTCCTTGAGATAGAATAAAGAGTGGGACTTGCTTTCCTTTTAAGCAATGGAATTGATATTCTAGGGAGAGAGGAGGGGGATTTAAGGGTTGAGGGAGAAGAATAAGACTAGTGAATGAAGTTCTCAATCCCTAAAATCCTTTGGGAACTTGGATTTCCAAATGGTCCTTGATGAAATGCCTTTGACACCAAATGGGATCACACGGGGCCAAGTGGACCCAAGCCAGGTTCAGGGATGGAATTTAGCAACCAATGATGTTCCTATCATGGAAAAGGTGAGGGGAAAGGATCAGGCAATAATTTTTACTTCGATAGGTCAAACTAATCCTACAAGGTTCTAGCCTTGGGAACACCTAGGAAAAATTTGATCGTAGAACTAGGGCTTGAAGTATACGGAGATTTCACTATCAAAATTGGCCCAAATTCTAAGGAAAGTGAGGGGAGCCACCAATGTAGTTGCATTTAGGAGATAGAATTTTTCCTATGGCTAGATTCCTGGGAAATTAATGCCCTAGGTGACCTAAAGGGGCTAGACCTAGGGAATGTGAAAATTTCATAATATAAGAAACCCTACTACAGTATCTTGATTTACTTCTCATATTGGAATTAAGTTACAAGATAATTTCTGAAATATTCAGTAAATTAAAAAAGTAAATACAACTAGAAACCTACACATATAGATCAAATATTGAAGAACATGCTCATAGACAAAGTGACACAGACTTTCTGGACAACTATCCCTGGAAAAAACCCAATGCGGGAAAACTAGTGCAGCTAGCTCTGGAGGGTTTTCATTATTATGCAAAATCCAAGTACAACAATCTTAGGCACCAAAACTAGTACACCCAAAAAAGAAATAAAAATGGTTGTAATACCTATATCCTCAGAGACATAAAATATGGCTGATTCACACCCTTAACTAGTATTTACAGAAGTCGAGCCCTTTCTGTCCCACCGAAAGCTGAACGCTGCTTTGAAGCCCTCTGCGTCATCCTGACTAGCTCGCATCAGCAACCGCGCTGCTCAGGAAGGGCCTACGTCACCTCTGAAGGGATTACGCTGCCCCTGCGGTGCCCTGACTGGGCCTACGTCAGCCATGCATGGTTCCTGCTGCCTCTATGCTGCCCTTGTCAGGTGCTGGTTGGACTTCTTAGCACCTAACAACCTCTACGCTGGTCTGGAATGCTACTTCTCTGCCTTTGTTGTACTCTTGGCCTGGGGTCAAACCATCCCCTTGCCAATACTGTGCCTCACTCTAGCTGAATCACTTCTGAAATTCTTAGCAAACCACACCCTAGAATCTCAGCTTAGCTTCAGTGCTCCGCCAATGTGTGTGTTCTCCAATTGACCCCAAGCTCTTCTCTTATACTTTTCTCATTGAAACATCAATGACCGTGCTCTAATCTCTAATTGAAGACTAACATTAGAAGTTGCTTGATCCGCATCACTTAAGTCATTCTCATCACATGTTTAATTTAATTCACTGAAGGACCCCTGCCTAATGATAGCCAAGACTTTTTCTACATACTCCCTCAAGCCGTATGCCTCTAGGACTACTAAGATTCTGGCCTTCTAGATAGCAAAGTTAGACAGGTCGTCTAACCTATCCTGATCACATAGTCTGTGAGGCATCATCTGTTCAGATCTCTGTTGGAACATATCTTCCTCTCTCCACTTCTCAATAGAAGCTTGGGTCTAGGGTCCTTGGTGAAAAAAGGCACCCTCTACTCCCTCTAACAACTGAATTCCTGCTTGGAAATATGTCAAACACAACGAATCAACTCTCTTCGATCACCCTATGATCGATCCTCAGATTTATTTTGGAAATGAAATCTATTGAGAAACTATTCTCCTCCTTCTCTTTGTCAACTTAGCATAGGAATGATTTTGCACTAACATAATCTCCACCCCACCAGCAACTGCTGAAGATTTGAAGCTCTGCTTCTTCTCCACGAAAAATCTACACAACACTCAATACTAGACAATGTCACCCTTGCTGGCCTTTGCATGAGTAGACTGGCTCAACACAACCTCTACGTGGCGATTGCGTAGCGCAAACTGCTCCTACATCCCTCTGGAAGGTACTGCGCTGTCTCTGCATCACCCAACTGGGACTGTGTCAGCCCATGCATGGCTCTTGCTACCTCTACATCATTCTAGTACTGTGCTGCCCTCTCTGGATTTTTTGTTGCTCTCTGCAACACAAATTTCTTCAGCTGATTTGCTGAAGATCCAAGTTGATCTATAATCACTCTTATACTGTGAAAATTTCTTAATATAAGAAACTGTATTGTATTATCTTGATTTACTTTCCCTTCTTGAATTAAGTTACAAGTTAATTTCTAAAATATTCAGTAAATTAGCGAAGTAAATAAAATTAGAAGCCTACACATACAGATCAAATATTGAATAAAATGCTCATAGACAAAGTGACCCACATATTTTCTAGACAAATTCCCTCAGAAAAAACCTAATGCCAGAAAACCAGTGTAGCTAGCTTTGGAGGGTTTTCATTGTTATGAAAAATCTAAGTATAACAATCCTGGGCACCAAAATTGTTTCACCTGACAAAGAAATAAAGACGACAATAATATCTCTATCCTCGGAGACATAAAATATGGTTGATCCACACCCTCAAATGAGATTTACAGAACTCGATCACATCTTGGGATGCCACCCTAGTACTCTAGCATTCCTTGGCACTACCTAGCATACCTTGTCACTCTCTCCTTAACACACCTAAAGCTCATTGACTCCCAGTCACAAAATCTTATTCATTCATTCCCATGCATTTTTACCTAGTGCTCCCTTGTGTTTCCATAGCATTCCCTGACACTCCTTGGCACGTGTTGGTACACCCTAGCACCTACAAAATCTTCACATGTCACCTTGATCACCTCTAGCATTCCTTAACATTGCCTAGCATACATGTAACTCCCTCCTTAGCACACTTAGAACTCACTTACACTTCCAATCACAAACTCTTATTTTTTCATTTCCATGCATTTTGACATAGTGTTCCCATGTGTTGGAGGAATCAAATTCTGCATCCAACGAGTGTTCCCACTCAAAATTTGAGTAAAATATTAGGGAGATAAGTTGAAAATACAAGTTGAAAAAGACAGTTTTTTATTTTATTATTTTTTAATCTTTTTACTTTTTTACCCCAAAAATGGTGAATCATCGCCCATGGTTGACATCATCATATTGAATCCTATTGGTTGTTATAAATCTTATTTTGGTTGTACATTTTTCTTAGGAGGCCCATTTTAGACCTCAAAATTTCTCTATTGATTGATAGCCTTACGTTTTTTGCGACTTAGGAACCCAACGGCCATGTCATTGGAAAAAACAATGTTGTGCCCAACCCAAAGTCTCCCTTTCTCTAAAAATTTCTTTTTCCATGTCTTATAAAAACCATAGGCTTTCCTCCTACAAGTCCTATTTTGAACTTCTCCTAAATATCTTCATCCTTAGGACACCTAAATTCAACGACAGTCCTTGGCACAAACTCTTATTCGTTCATTTCAAAGATTTTTGGCCTGGCTCCCCGGATGACCCTTTCGGGGACTGGGAAGCCACTGATTTGGTAATATCTTCAATTATATAGCTATTAGACATTCAATTATTATCGTTGTTTGTACAATGGATACAGTAAATGTGTTGTAAGTAATGTGAATGTGTATAGAACACAATTGCACATCGTTTTTAAGGTGGAACCCACTGGACAAACCACCTAATGCTTTTCTAATAATTCTTTTGTCTAACTCCATCAGCAAGCTCCAACTTCCTAGACCAGAGTGAATTTTCAAGAGCCCTACCTAGATGGGATGTCTAATGCCCTAGATTTTGGGAGTCAACGGATGCCCCAACACCTAATGAGCTACAACTCACCTCAGCACCACCCAACCACGAGAAGAATAAAAGAAGAATGGACTCCTAATGTAAGCTGGTCCACTTTAAGAAATGACATAGAACAGACATCAGAGAAGTATATACTATAAGCACCCCAACTTTTATACAACCACCTAATGATGATCCTAGACCTCCACCGCCTCAACCATTAAGTGCGCATATAGATACTAGTACAATTTGTACAATAATTTATTTACAATGATTGTATGTATTGCCACTTGAAGACTGCAAGTATGATGAACTTCTTGTCAGCGTCATGCACCTTTTCAAGGTTCTCCTTGTCATGCTACCCTTTGCTGCACCTGCTTTTCTTTTCTTCAGAAAGTCCTGGGTCCTTTGGCAATCCTCACAACACATGATCTAGCTTTTTTTCTTTAACAGGGATGAGAATCTCGTGTATCTTCGTTATTTCAGATCCTCGATATTCACTTTTTGGCTCCGTAGTCCCTCACAGTTTTCCTACGCTGCTGTGTTTCTGACTCAATGGATGGAGACAGTCACTTTCACACCCACCGTAACAGTACTGTTTGTTTATAATTTGTATGCTAATGTGCTACTTTTATTCTTCATTTTACTCTGAAAATGATAGAATGAAAACTAAATACTGTGCACTATCTACCAATTTTTACGGAATTCCAATCCGATACTCATAGAGAGAGTTATGATTATTTTCCCAAGGTCACTTCTTTGAGATGAATTTCAGGAGCCTGCAAAAACCCTTACTTCCATAGATCATATCTCCGAAAATATTGCGCAAATTGATCTGAAATTTTTACTGCATCTTCCTCAGGATTTCGGCTTTGCCTCATAAAATTTCAGCTTCTGAGCCTTCGTAGAAAAATATTTAGAGCGAAAATGCCACGATGACCTGTTTTAGATGGCCGAATCCCATACATAAGGAGGAAATGAAGATCACAATTTATATGAATGTTTAAGTTGAGATGGGATTCAACAAGTGAACGTGGGAAGGATTTTAGGAGCTTAAAAAATATTAATTATGAATTTTCAATGACCCATGCCCCAACCCCATGGGAGCCCACTAACCGTGCACAAACTTCAAAACATGAATATCTCTGCAACTGTGAAGACCATATTACGTTAAGAATAATGGAAACATTCCCGACAAGTAGAAACCATAAAAAAGCATTATTGACCCTACAGATATATTAATTTAGTCACCCCATGCAATATTAAGAATAAAGTTAAGCATGACCGTATCAACACCAAGAATATATAAAATACAGTACCCTGCCGACGCTTATAATCTCTTCTTGCCTCTCCCCCTTTGATGTCAATGGCAAAGGGTAACTCCCCCTGAAACACAACCACCCTGTAGACCTTACACACTTCCACTCCCGTTGACACACAATCGTCCTGCAGAACTGTACACACTTCCACTCCTACTTTATATTATTGAAAAAGGAAAATCTAATGAGAACTTGGGAGAATCCCAAGATTTTGACGAAGATATTCAAATGCTTCACGAGGTAAAGGTTTAGTGAAGATATCAGCAATTTGTTCTTTTGTACAAAAATACTCAAGTTTGATATTCTTTTTAGCGACTTGTTCTGTAACAAAATGATATTTGATTGGAATGTGTTTTGTTTTTGAATACATGACAGGATTCTTGGAGATGCTGATGGCACTAGTGTTGTCACAGAATATGGGAATAGGCTCACTGAATTGTACTTGAAGATCTTGCAAATTTCGTTTCATCCAAAGGACATGAGTACAACATGATGCTACTGCAATGTATTCTACTTCCGCTTTAGATAATGAGATTGAATTTTTCTTTTTGCTCAACCATGATACGAGACAACCACCTAGATAGAATGCTACTCCACTAGTACTCTTACGATCATCAACGCCCTTCGCTCAATCCTGATCTACTGAATAATGATTGTTACCTGACACCACAAGCCGTTATTTTTGTGCCATACGACATCGGTAACTTTTCACTTTTAACAATATGTGATTCTTTGGTGTCATGGAATCTTGCTACTTATCCAACCTCCGCGCCAACATATCCTGGCCGATGCGAGAGGCTATTATAGAAGACTACCAATCATAGATCCACAACTTCCATCCTACTTGACATGAGCGCCACGTTTGCGTTCAACTTCTTCAACCTTCACCAAGCGATGTATAGCCCAACCTTCCTGCCTTGGCTTTAACTCCTGAGAATTTTTTGACGTAATGCCTCTGGTTTATATAATTATTCCTTTTCCCTAAATATTTAAAGCCCCATATGCACTGCTGGCAAAGACATCTCAAAATCACTTTGCATCTTTGTAGAAAAGTTCTTACTTAGTCGATCATCATTGCTACCAAATATTATATCATCCACATATACCTCAACAATTGTTAAATTATCTTTATCTATTTGCACATAAAGATTTCTATCAACAATACCTTTCTTGAACCCTTGTTGACGTAGATATCCATCAAGATGAGCATACCATGCTCTAGGAGCCTGCTTGAGACCATATAGAGACTTCTTTAACCTGCAGACATAGTCTTGTTTTTGTGATAGTAGAAAACCTTCAGGTTGTTCGATGTAAACTTCTTCTTCTAATTCTCCATTCAAAAATGTTGACTTAACATCCATTTGGTAGACTTTGATTTTTCTTGAACATGCATAGGTGAGAAACATTCAGATGGCTTCCATTCTGGCATAGTCATCTATCATCAACATGAAATATACCGCCTAAGCCATTATTCTCACAGACTATATATTTCGCATGTGTAACACCCACGTATGGACATGAGTGTTCTTTGTCAAATTGGAATTTTAATCGTCTATGCCGCATGCCTACATATATATGTGTTGAAAGGTTTTGATTTTCGGCATTTCGTGCATCGCTGCCTTTTGCTCATCCCTTTGTCAAAGCTTATGTGACCCATTCGTTTGTGCCATAACCAACTTTCATCTTCTTTAGCTAGTAGACATGCTTTAGTTGCTTCATCCAGAACATATATGTCGTTTGGAGCTCGACTTGCTGTAGCCACAATTTTACCATACCTGCCTTTCCTGATTTTACATTTTGTGGAGTTGAATAGCATTGTGTGTCCTTGATCACACGTTTGTCCAACACTCAACAGATTTTGATTCATGTTTTCAACCAATAGAAAATTCTTAGCTAGAACATATTTTCTTTCGAGAGTGACGATACCTGATCCTATAACATTTTAAGATCCATCATTTCCAAAGGATACAATTCCATCCTTCTTCTCTTTCAGAGATACAAATTTATTTCTATCTCCAGTCATATGCGTTGAGAAACCGATGTCAACATACCACATCTTTTTCTTTTTTTTTGTCGCCTTGAGACAGAGAGACACACACACAAATTTCTTCTTTCCATGTCTATTCATTTGTCAAAAGATTTTTCCTCTGGAGGAGTCTGCATCTCCGCCTTCGCTATGTGTCTAAAGTTCTGACATTTGTAACATTCCATATTATTTCTTAAATTTTCAAATCTATTGATGTTTTGTTGAGCCCTAGGAGGTTCATATTTGAAGAATCTCTTGGTATTTTATTGGTTCATAGGGTACGTGCGACATTCTATAGCTTTATGACCAAATTTTCCACATGAATAACAATAGCCATTAAAAATATGTTGGTACCTGGATGAAAATCTTCATCGAGGAATCGTCTTCCAAGGATGCTCTTGCGAATTTTGTCGAATGAAGTCTTCATGTATGTCAGATCTCATAGGTTCATTGTATTTTGTTGTAGAAGGTCCTGCTTCTTCTTCTTTGTAACTGAGGCCAGTTCTGTTGTTGTAAGATCGTTGATTGTTGATGATTTCTTCCAATGCCCTTGAGTTGTTGGCATAGTTTTGGATAGTTTTTCCCTTCTTCACTTCCTTACGCAGCGAGACTACTTTGGCTTCTAATGCTTCCCTTTCTTGGTTGCTTTCTTCCAACTTCTTTTGAAGTGACTCTTCAATACATTTGTGTTCTTCAACCTCAATTTTAAGACCTTGAACTTGTTCTTCAAGAGTGTTGGAACGGATCTTCTCAGCATTGAGCTCTTTTATAAGCTTGATTGCCTCCTCATAAAATTCTTCTATGGTCAACCCTTCTTCTTCATTGTTTGATACTTCTTGTTTATTGTTCTTGGCCATAAACAATACTTTGTCATTGGCTTCTTCTTTGCTGTCACTTTCTTCATCGGATGAGGAGCTATCTTCTTTAGAGAGAAAGTTCCTTTTGGATCCTTTATTTTTGCCTTGCTTGTTGGATTTATTAAAGCCTTTCTTTCCTTTTGAGTTTCCATCACTTCTGTTTGGACATTTTGATGCGAAATGCCCAACCTCACCATAGCCAAAACATATCAATGGAAGTTTACCTTTGAATTTTCCCTTACCAATTTTTATTTTTCTCGTAAAGTAAGCATATTCTTCATCTAAAATACCTTCGTCATCATCTCCCTTTTCTTCACACTTGTAGGTGCATGTCTTTTCAATTGAAGGTTGTTTTTCCTTATTGGTTTTCGTAGATGCAATGAACGTAGTTTCTAGATGCGAAGTACCCTCTTCTTCATCAAGTCTCATTTCATATGCTATGAGAACTCCATGCAATTCCTCTTGCTGATTTTTTCCAGATTTTCACTGTATTATAAGACCGATACCTTTGGGTTGAATCTCCCTGGTAACGTTCTAAGAATATTTCATATAATAGTCTTCTCATCAACTGGCTCTCCCAATCCTTCCAGAGTATTGGTTATTTCATCAACGTATTGGAAGTATGTAGCAATGTTGCAATCTTCTTCCATTCTGAGTTGCTCAAATTTTTCTCTATAGATTGAGGCTTTGCTTCTTTAACATTTGAGTCACCTGCATATATATTCTCAAGCTTGTACCATACATTTTTGGCGGTTTTACAACCTAACACCTTATTATAAGCAGATTCAATAAGTCCAATGATAATAATATTCTTTGCTTTTGCATCATTTACCAAATTCTTCTTACCTTGTTCATCCACGGTTGATGTAAATCCATTTTGAACAGTGTCGCATACTTCGTAACCTTGCGCCAAGAGATAGAACTCCATTCTTCCTTTCCAGAGTGCATAATTATTTTCATTGATAGAGGTACACCATTCTTGGTATGCTCCATGATCTCCTTCCAGCTGTTAAACTGCTATTGAAGGAACCAAGCTCTATTACCAATTGTTGGAAATATTGAGAGAGGGGGGTGGGGGGGGGTGAATCAGTATTCCTTTCAATTAGAGCATTAGTTAATGTTCAATTATTATCAGTGTTTGTACACTGATAGGATTAAACAAGAGGAACACAAATGCACACTTTTTTTAAGGTGGAAACCCACTCCGGGACAAAAACCACCTAATTCTTTTCTAATAATTCTTTAATATTCAACTCCAATTGAAAATAAAGCTCCAGCTTCCTAGAATCTAGAAAAGCATTCTTCTCTAGCTCCCATCGGATGGATGCTCCAACGCCTGAGATTCTTCAGTAGTCAACTAAATGGATGCCCCAACACCCAATGAGCTACAACTCACCCTAGCACCACCCAACCACCCTATAGAAGAATAAAAGAAGAATGGACTCTCGTACCAGGGAAAATGGTCCACTTTATAATGATATAGAATGATGTAGAAGACGAAGATATACTAGAACATAACCCCAACTTTGACACAACCACCTAATGATGATCCTAGACCTCCCAACACTGCCTCTTCAACCCTTGGTAGATAGATACTAGTACAATTTGTACAATAATGTATTTACAATGACTAAGTACAATGATACCTTTACAATGATTGTATGCAGTGCCTCCCACTTGAAGACTTCATATGATGAACTTCTTGCTGCTGTTATGCACCTTGGTTGATGCTCTTGTCATGCTACCCTCTGCTGCACCTTTCTTTTCTTTTCTACCGTAGAAAGTCTGGTCCTTTGCAATCCTTGACAACACATGATCTAGATTTTTCTTGCCTTCTAGGAGCTTGATATTGAATCTGGTGTATCTCTGTTATTTCAAATCCTCAATATCTGATTTTTGTTCCTGTAGTAGTCCTCTGAGTCTTCTTTCCAATGCTATAGGTCTGACCCAATTTGGATTCTTCAAGAGAGAGTTATGCCCAATTTCCCACACTGCCCTAATTATGGACTGTTTCAGTAGAGCGCACTTGTACGGAATTCCACGTGTCACTTATTCTTCATTTGCCTTTGAAATTGATAGAGAGTAAACTAAAGACTATGCACTATCTACCACGTTTTACATAATTCCAATCTGATACTCAGAGAGAGAGTTATGACGATTTTCCCAAGGTCACTTATTTGAGATGAATTTCAGGAGTCTGCAAAAACCCTTACTTCCATAGATCATATCTCTAAAAATATTACGCAAATTGATCTGAAATTTTTACTACAGCTTCCTTCAGATTTCAGCGTCGCCTCATAAAAATTTCAGCTTCTGAGCCTTCGTAGAAAAAAATTTAGAGCAAAACTTCCATGATGACCTGTTTCAGATGGCCGAATCCCATACATAAGGAGGAAATGAAGATCACAATTTATATGAATGCTTAAGTTGAGAGGGGCTTCAAAAA
Source organism: Pinus albicaulis (assembly GCA_034641835.2). Lineage (NCBI taxonomy): Eukaryota > Viridiplantae > Streptophyta > Pinopsida > Pinales > Pinaceae > Pinus > Pinus albicaulis. The sequence continues at coordinate 137,866,919 of CM076572.1, read as the reverse complement.
GTGAACGTGGGAGGGATTTGAGGAGCTTAAAAAATATTAATTATGACTTTTCAATGATCCATGCCCCAACCCCATGGGGTTTTAGCCCACTAACTGGGGGTACAAACTTCAAACATGGATATCTCTCAAACCGTGAAGAATTACATGGCGTGCCATATATCAACGGAAACATCTCGACAATTAGAAACCATCAAAAGAATTATTGAACCATAATATATTAATTTGGTAGGCCAAAATTCCCATGCAATATTGGGTTAGCCCCTGGTGCTGCTTGGGTTGACATCAATGACAACCGCTGATCAACAGACACTCCCTAACACTCCTCAACATGCATTGACACTATCTAACATGTTTTAGCATGTCTTTTCATTCTTTTTCATTCCATAATACTCCTTAGCTATCATGACCTCACAACCACCCTTACTTGGGAACCTAACCAAGTCCTGCGTCGACTACAAAAACTTGACCAAGTTACAATTACTACAACTAGATTATGCATTTTTCACCTAATAAGTACTTGTAACTCATCTTAGTCTACTTACGTACAATATAAACTAATTCCACTTAACATGTCACCAAGTTAAGGCTCATGTTCGACCGTGGCCATGAAACAACTAAGCAACGTGGTTTACATCTTGACATGTCATATCACCTGGCATGCCTAACAATCCCTTGGCACTATGTGGCATGTGTTAGCATCCCATACATTCCTTACCATGCTTTGGAACTTTAGAATGCCTTGGCACTTCCTAGCATATAACCTTGTCACTCTCTCCTTAGTACACTTGGAACTCACTGACACTCCTGATCACACACTCTTATCTATTCATTTCCAAGCATTTTGAACTAGTTATCCCTTGTGTTCCTGTGGCACTCCATAACACTCTCTCGCATTAATTGGCACACCTTGACACCTGGCACATATTGGCATGTCACCTTGGCACTCTAGAATTCCTTGGGACTACCTAACATAACTTGTCATTCCCTCCTTAGCACACCTAGAACTCATTAACACTCCCTTTCACACAATCTTATTCATTCATTTCCATGCATTTGAAACTACCACTCCTTTGTGTTTCCCTAGTACTCCATAGCACTCCTTGTCATGCATTGGCACACCCTAGCACATGACACATCTTGGCATGTTTCTTTAGCCTCTATCATGCCTTACCATTGCCTAACATACCTTGTCACTCGATCCTTATCACACATGGAACTCACTGACACTTCCTTTCACAAACTCTTATTCGTTCATTTCCATGCATTATTTTGATTTAGTGCTCCATTGTGTTTCCCTGACACTCCCTAACACTTATTAGCACATGCCTCATGTCGCTCTGGCACTCTAGCACGACTTAAATCTTCCTAGCATACCATGTCACTCCCTCCTTAACACACCTATAACTCGCTAACACTCCCTATCACACACTCTTATTCATTCATTTCCATTAATTTTTACCTAGTCATTCTCCCTTGTGTTTCTATAGAACTCTCTAACACTTCCTATCACATGTTGGCACACCTTGGAACCTGACACATCTTGGATGCATGTCACCGTAAAACTCAAGCATGACTTAGCGCTGCTTAGCATACCATGCCACTCCCTCCTTAACACACCTAGAACTCACTAACACTCCCTGTCACACACTCTTATTCATTCATTTTCATGCATTTTGACCTAGTTCTCCCTTGTGTTTCCTTGGCACTTCCTAACACTCCTTAGCACACATTGGCACACCTTGGCACTTGACACATTTTGGTATGCTTCCCTAGCACTCTAGCATGCATATGCCTTAGCACTGCCTAGCATATCTTGTCACTCCCTCCTTAGCACACCTAGAACTCACTGACACTTCATTTCCATGCATTTTAAACTAGTGCTCCCTTGTGTTTCCTTGACACTTGGCCCTCACAATCCCTGGCATGCATTCATGCCACACCTTGGCACCTAGAACATATTGGTATGCCTTTGAACTTGGATTGTCTTAGCATGCCTATCATGCCTTGGAACTATTTAACATGTGTTAATACTTCTTGGCATTCCTTGGCACACCTTCATTCTCCATAACTTTCATGCCCTCATGGATACCCTTTAATTTTTTGTGACTTGGGAACCCATTCAAGTTATTGGAAAAATAATTTTTTTCCCAACCCAAGGTATCCTTTTGTTTTAAACTTCTTTGTCAAGCCCCTTATTGTAACCATATGCTTAATTCCTATTCTTTCAACAATAACCGAAGCTGCATTTGTCATTTGATGAAAGAAGTTAGTACATAGGTGAGCCTAGGCCAACCCCTTAAAAATAGCCATAAGACATTCCTCTTTTGCAGATCCTTGACCACAAGGGGCTAATTGAAAAACACATAGTTCCTTTAAATATTTGTAGCTTGAGGCAACCACATCAAGCCATTGAACTTCAAGATAACTCAATATTTACAATTGTTTACAATAATAAGTCCATTATGCACACTTCTCCTCTTATAGTTGGGCAGAGAGGGAGAATAATTTATTGATGCCAACCTTGTAAATGAACAAACTTACCTACTCATTGGTTTGACTCTCCACCACTAGTTGAAGAATTGTATGTTCCCTGAATCAAAGATGATATCATAACATGAGTTATCGACACTTGAACATAATTTTCATGGATCTCATGGACAAAATATGGTGAGACTTTTTGAAACTTAGGAAACATTTTCTCATAATCTACTTAATATATGGGTGGTAGGGCTTCAATTTTTTCCATTTACTAGGAAATATCACCCTAAAAGTCAAACGTTGTAGAATAAATCCTATGCTAAATCACACCTACCTTCCTATTTTTAAGATCTTCGTTAGAACTCACCTATGACCCTTAAAGTCAGTACCCTTTAGCAACTCGAATGGTGGAATAGAATGTGTTTCATGATAAGAGGTAAACTTGTTTATCCTTCACCTTTGTCAAGACCTCTAGAGACACATGCAATCTATACCCCTCCTTTGACTCAACATGAAATTTTGTTTTTTTTTTCAACTTCCTTTACATACCCTCCCTTCAAGGGCATATTCATAAGAAGAGTGCATGGTTGAAATATTATGACAAAAAAATGGGCCACACTATCTCTTTATAAGGTTTCAAGGGAGGGGTATTGGAAAATAACCATCGTATCCCCTACAACCCTTAAGACCTTATCAACACATAAATGAAACGACAGACTAATAACTAGACCCAAAGATAGATCTCACCATTCAAGGAAAAACCAAAATAGAAAGAATCACACCATGGATTAAATATTGGCATGGAGTTTTGGTAAAATCAAGGACCTCCTTTCAAGATCATGACCTTGTTTTTAGCATTTTCAAATGGAAGGTTTAAAACCCACATTAAAAATGGGATATTTTCACCTTACAATTTGCAACCTTTGCCCAAGATGAATATATCTAATGGACTACCTTGGATATGTCAGGTATTGGATTTCTCGAGTACCCAATAAATGATTTTGAGGCCAACTCCCTAGCTCCAACTCAATTTAGTATTATTGAAGAGGAAAATTGAAAAATATCTCTAATAGGAGACATTTTTCCTTCCTTTTGATTGATTTAGAATAAAGCTTAGTGCCTCTACTTTCTTATCTTCCTCTTCCATTCTCCAAAAAAAATCATTAATATTATATCATAAAAAATTTCTATGGGTAAGCATTTCAATCATTTTTGTCAACTCATGGGGCACCTTTACACTTGAATCCATGCAAGTGGACCTAGTTCCATGGTACAACCCATCATACTCTAAGATGGTTCTAATTGTCTCCTCAAAACTAGGTCATAACACATCTTACAATGCAAAATGGTTAAAACATCTCAAAATTGTAGGTTTTTTTCCTTCATGAAACATAATATAGCTATTTCTCATCAAACGCAATGCACTAACATTGCTAAGACACACAAAAAGTACAAGATAACTGTAATATGTGGCCTACAACCAAGAACTTAGACTACACCTCCATAAAATATTGCACCTTCAACTTTGGATGTCCCAAAATAGTAATATCCTAACCCAATATGACCTATTTGTTAGGTTTGCTTAATTCAGTCCTTATCAGATCCTTTCACCTCCTTGACACTCCATGAAAAATATACTGCAATGGTCACATTCTAAGTTCCAATAACTCCTTTTTCAACATGAAAAAACCACCTATATATGTTGCAACAAACTTTCCAACTTCTTTAATGGGTTCCACATATATTTCACATTTCTTCTTTGTCTTGCAAAGTGGTAGTGCCAAGGAGAGGGTATCAACTTCGATCAAGGAATGTTCAATTAGTACCACTGCTAAGTTTCCTTCGTGCAACTTTTCAAATATCTTAAGTTTGCTTCAAAACTTCTCATGGTGCTTAACTTTCTTTTCTACACCTCTAAGTGAGACTAAAACCCCCCAAAACCTCTCTAAGTATTCCACCTCTTCAACCCTTGTTAGAGTCTTCTTAGACGTGCACTCATGCCTTAAGAAGAACATAACACTAGCATCCCTAATGTGCATGTTCGTTCCATATTTTAATGCCTCACTGAAACAACATTATCACACTACCTAAAATGAAATGTTCACATCTTAAGGAAAAACACATATTTTACTTATGACAACCTAGACTAAGCGAGTGACTTTGAGATGACTCCATTTTCTCAAGATGAAAACATAGGCTCTTAAAACCCCATTCACACAACAATTTGAATATATTTAACCTAAAAAAAGGCACACACCCTACTCGTTTAAAATTTGTCATATGAAATTTAAGAGACTAACATTTTTTAAGTATTAAACTCACTTACCATATAGTCTCTTTTGTTGACACCCACCCAATATACAAGAAAAATTAAATGTTTTCAATACAACCAAGTTAAAAGTACTTTCACATTAAAATTCCAAAAATACAACATGACTATCTCAACAAATTTTAATAATAAAATAATTACATAAAATAAATAATCTTAAAAATAAATTATTATTATTGTAATAAATATGCCAAAACATAACAAAAATGCTTTCCATCACAACCAAAAACATACAATAAAGCGCTAGTTGTTTCAAATATTATTTAAAAAATGTCAGAAATAAAATTATAGGATTTTTTATTTTTTATTTTTTTTGTGATGATTTACAAAACCCCTCCCAACCAAAATGTTCCTAAGTAGTATTTTTCGGTTTTCACAGGGCAGGAGCGAAAACCATATTGAAGAGTGCTGGGACTTGGGGTTTTACCAATGACAGACCCGATATTTGATCTCGAACCCCACCATCGAATTTTCAATCCACTGATGGCGCTACGATTGGTTCCATTTTTAACTTCACTTATTTTCTGCCCCATTTTTTATGTTCCACATAGAGATGAGTACACATACCTTAACTATCTAGTTCTACTACTTTTTTGTTCACATCCATGCTTGTATGTTTCGGCTTTAATCTTTGTGCTGAATTTTTTTACTATTTGCAAGGATGACATTGGCTTTTGATGAGTTTCAGAGGCCATTTTTCATAATAAAGAGAAAGAATAAAATACCTGAATGAGAGGTTTAGATGAAGGCCAGCATTGTGGCCAACAGGGTTGCTGCGAGAATCCTCTGCACCTCGCCTAGCCTCAAGGGAATATAAAATATGCTTTAGAGCCCCGACAACAATGCCACCATCAGTAAGATTCTGTTTCATTTATTTATTCTCTATTTCTAGATCAGTGAAACCTCTTAAATTATGAAAACAAGTAAAATTTATTTATAAAAATTATGATTCATAAGTATAAATTACTTTAAAAAAGTGTAGATATTATGCAAAAAGTGAAATAAACTAATACTCTGCAATCATTTTACTCTTTCTCACAAATTGTGAGGCCTAATTACACAAACCTGAAGCAATTCCACGAGCCTTTGGGATGTAAAGGAGTAATCACTCAGTGAGTAGAAGAGAAAATCAAACCTAGAGTGATTCTGCAAAACTTTTGGATGTACAAGAGTAGTCAATGAGCTAGTAAAAGACCATAGTCGTTGACAACCTCCCTCGCCAAACTGTATGAGGCATCTTCAAATACCACATAACACTATCTTATAAATTTTCCCTATTAAGAATCACTATATACTTAATTCATATACCAGACATTTCGCAATCTATGCTAGAATTATGCAAAACTTTTGTTTTTGAAAAAACAGAAACCACACTAAATATGAATCTCCCTTTCCTTCAAAAGGCTCCCAGCTACAATGTGAATGAAAGCCATTCTACTAAGTAACAAGGATAACAAATTTAGAGTATAGAACCCCTTGACATGTACTAAGGCCGTGATTTTAGTTATTGATTGATTAGTCACAGCAAATAAGGGGACCTGTAATGCATGCCAGCTCCTACCAATTAACACATCTAAATTTTTGAAACTGTATTGTCCAAGAAGATTTTTCTTTTCACTAATTGAATGTTTTGGAAAATGATATTCAATGTTGGTATGTCCTTCTTGCCTTTCTGAATGTCTAGTGTTCTTCCCAACCCTTAAACTTTTGTTGCTACCACTTCCTTTTAGGGATCATAGTGTCGTATGTTGTAATTGAAGCACTATGAGCATGCTCACAACTATTAGTGCAACCTTGGATACTACTACACCATCCATTCTATGAATCGGCTTTGAATTATTAGAGAATTGGATATTGCAATTAAGAAAAAAATTAATGCCATTCTAGCATTTGTTTTGTAAGTTTTTACTATTTTCATCGGTTTTGTCATTTTAAATACATCAGACTACTTTATTTTCTTATCTGTTTGAAGATTTTTGGCAAGCACAAAAGTTTGAATGTATATCCTCTTCCTCATCTCTGTCACTAGAAAATGATAGAGCTTCTTGAATAATAGTTAATTCTCTGCCATGATGTTCTCCGAGTCTTCTTAGAAGCATGAATTGACTTTCTTCCAAACACATTCGAGCTGCATATTTAAATTTTATCTGCACTTTGCTAAAATTGCAAGGTCTGTTCCAGCAAAGACAAGTTTAGATTGTAGCTCTTATAGAATAACATTTTTTATAAGTGTAATGGTGAAAATGATCCGGATTTTATGCAGGAACGTAATAAAATGCAGAAATAGACATAAACACAGAGATGCAGCGGAAACAATACTTGATTATATTAATAAAATAATGATTGAAATACTCTTATAGACATAATGGAAATAAAAATAGCTAGGGTGCTGGTAGCGTATCTCTAAGAAGAGATTTGGTAGCTACAGACCTCTGAACTGTGTTACATTGAGGCTCGAAGGCCTATTACAGACATAATGGAAATATATGAGCTAGGGTACTGGCAGCGTATCCTTGAGAAGAGATGTGATGGCTACTAGCCCCTAAACTGTGTTATAATGAGGCTCAAGGGCCTATTTATTGTTGATAAACAATGTAAAACCTGAAACGTCCAAAAACCTAACCCTAGGAGATGAAGTGCCAAAACTATGGGCCCCGTTTGGGTAAATTGGTGTTTCAACTTCCTGAGGACGTAACTTTGGCATTCGATCTCTATTTGACACGCACAATAGCTCGTTAGAAATATCTGTCCGAGGACTATAAATTTTGGTGAAAGAAATATAGGCCATGTTTCTCTCGGTTTTCCCAAAAAATGTCGTTTAGGGCCTCAAAAAGGCTCCGGAAGTTCAGGACCCAAAAACTGCCAAAAATAGTAAGTTGTGTCGAAAATTAAAAATGGGAAGAACTGATGGCGGGGGTTCAAATGGAATAAGTGGGTGGCCATCAATATCCACTTGGATCATTAATGCCCCAAAATGGCTCCAGTTGTGTAGGACCTGAAAACCTGCTAAAAATAGTAAGCTGTTAGAAGTGAAAAGCTGCAAGAATTGATGTTGCGGGTCCAGATGGAGTAGGTGGGCGACCATTGATATCCACCTGGATCAGAAAAGTTGAAGACCATTTTAGAAAGTCTGTGTTATTAGGTAAATGAATATTTTAGAAAACAATGATGGAGAAACACCCTCCTAAATAGATCTTCCACATTGAAAAGTTAGTCTGCAAAGATGCCCATTTTGTTAAGGAAACACTTAACCTAGCTATGAAAGTTATTATTATCCTAAAATTATTAGAAAATTCTAATTCAAAATAAAATCTTCTGTTCAAGAAACAAACAACATCACAAACCTAGTTCAAGAAACTTGTCGTATAGAAACTCAAATTGAAGAATCGAGTGATTGTAAAACTTGGAAAGATTGACCCAAATTCAAATATAAGAATCACAAAGTCAAAGGGGAAATAAATTCAAGAAATTTATTAAATTGGAAGGATAAGCTAGAGAACTTTCAAACCTACTACTAGATGTTTTGTCGAATACATAACATTAACATTTTAGGCATACAAAGGAGTGAATGAATTAATGGTTTGTTCCAATGGATCTGTTGAAACATTGGTATAAGTTTTATATTTCTCAAAGAAAGGTGTGTCTGAATAGACCAGCTATATGAACCAGAAGAAGCAAAGAGTGAAGTATTGTTGTTTTACATTTTTTTCCTTTTCAATGAAAATTGGCAATAAATTCTTGGTGAGGTGTATTACGTGAAGCTACTGGGCGTCCTTCCACTTCAAGCATCTTATATTTCTCATGCAGTCTATCCATCCTCTGGTTCCTGGATATCTTGTTGAAGGAAATGTTTAACTATACTTACTCCCTCTTACAAGCCCAAAATTGTCTTTGCAAAGTGTCCATCAGGAAACTGTCATATGATATTTATCCATTTAGACATGTCATAAAACATGAATGTATTATATCATATCATATAAAGTGAAGCATTGGATGCTTGGTGTCTTATTCTCCAATATACAACAAAGGTGTGCTAAAATGGCTTCATTATTTTTGCCATGTTCGCTGTTTATTGTGCTTCAATGATGTCCCAGTGAAACAGACTTCAATATTTGTTGTATTCAAAAAATATTTATATGGCACTAAGATGTTCTCTTACTGAACAACTATCCAATGTCTAAGGCTTAATCAACTTGAGAGTCTTTGTCTCAAGGTATACACCAATTTTACCAAGAATAATCTATATTTGGATCAACAACTACTCCATATTGCCAGAATTTTTTAGGAATAAAGCTAGATCTTAAAGAAAAGATTAACTCCCTCTTTCAATGGTAGCAGACATCATCAAAACATTACAGATCCCTCTAAATCCTTACTATAGGTGATCACTGGTCATCAAGCATTTGACAATTTGCACTCCATGTTTGAGATGAGACTTTATCATGTTGTAAGAAGGTGATGTGACAATAATTTTTTTCTGAAGGTGAAACAGTGAAACCTTCCTTACTGATAACTAATCCACAGATATCCACTGTAGACTATTAGGATAATGAAAATGGGATGTTGGAGATAGATCTGAGCCGATACCTGGAATTCCATTTAATACAAAAACTGCAATCATCATTGTTGAAAGGAGTGTCACTATACTTTAGTATGCCTTGCAATGATTATAAAGAAGATGCCTATGAAACTGATACTTATTAAAAAAAAACATGCTTACAGCCAACAAAACTTTATACTACTATCAAACCATTGTGTAACTGTTACTACTAAAACTTCTTTTTACCAATTAGGACGATATTTTGAGAGTCCTACTTAAGGTGACAACCTGATGTGTCTACAATAGTTATACTCTTCACAAAAAATCATTCTAGATTAATGATGCCAACATCCACTGAAGCCACTTCAAAATATTAGATATCTTGGATTTACATCTGTTTTGTTCATAACTTCGATTATGAACAAGACTATAACAAGGATTACATAGTGCTAAAAGAAAGAATTGAGCTTGCATAGTGGACCTGATGTCACAAATACCTTGTGAGGTTTATGATAACTTCAAGCTTCCAAAAGAACCTTGAATTTAGTACAATCTTAGCTTCGATACTTAAAACTTCCGAATATAAGATTATTAAATATGAATAAGGTTGGATTTAGAGCTTCTACCCCTTGATACCAGTTGCTATCTTCTTTCAGAAAATGAATATCTTCTTCGCATAGCTCTGTTGGATATACTGGGGGGGGGGGTGAATCAATATTCCTTTCAATTAGAGAATTAGATAATCTTCAATTATTATCAGTGTTTGTACAATGATAGCAATAAACAAAAGGAACACAAATCCACATAGTTTTTAAGGTGGAAACCCACTCCAGGTCAAAAACCACCTAATGCTTTTCTAATAATTCTTTAATATTCAACTCCAATTGAAAATAAAGCTCCAACTTCCTAGAATCTAGAAAATTATTCTTCTCTAGCTCCCACTGGATGGATGCTCCAACGCCCAAGATTCTTCAGTAGTCACCTGAACAGATTCCCCAACACCCAATGAACTATAACTCACCCTAGCACCACCCTACCACCCTATAGAAGAATAAAATAAGAATGGACTCCTGTACCAGGGAAAATGGTCCACTTTACAATGATATAGAATGATGTAGAAGAAGAATACAGACTAGAACATAACCCCAACTATGACACAACCACCCAATGATGATCCTAGAACTCCCGACACTTCCTCTTCAACTCTTGGCAGATAGACACTTATAAAATTTTTACAATGATGCATTTACAATGACTTAGTACAATGATACCTTTATAATGACTGTATGCAGTGCTGCCCACTTGAAGAATTCATGTGGTGAACTTCTTGCTGCTGTTCTATACCTTGGTTGGTGCACTTGTCATGCTACCCTCTGCTGTACCTTGCTTTGCTTTGCTGCCCTAGAAAGTCTGGTCCTTTGCAGCCCCTGACAACACATGATCTAGGTTTTTCTTGCCTTCTAGGAGCTCGATATTGAATCTAGAGTATCTTTGTTATTTCAGATCCCCAACATGTGATTTTCAGTTTTGTAGTAGTCCTTTGCATCTTATTTCCAATGCCATAGGTCTGACCCAATTTGGATTCTTCAAGAGGAAGTTATGCCCAATCTCTCACAATGCCCTAATTATGGATTGTTTCAGTAGAACGAACTTGTACGACGTGCCAAGTGTCACTTTTTCTTCATTCGGCTACGAAATTTGTTAGAAAATTAAATATTACAGAGCAATGCAACACATAAAATATGCGAAAAATACAAGCACACAAAACACATAAAACCAAAGAGACACAGATATACGTGGTTCACCCAGTTTGGGCTACGTCCACCCCGAACATCCAGTCCTTCCTTTCTATTATCCAACAAAAAATGAAGAGACAAAACCTACAACAGATCCGCTGTAATATCCTCTGTTCTCTCTCACATTCTCCCTATCTGTTTCTCGCTCAGAGAATACACACCCCATGCGCAGCCGCAATACAATACCCTCATAGAAGCGAGGGGTTGCCTTCTAGGGAAAAAAGCCCTAAACTAAACATAACTTCTACCGTCAGATCATCCGCCTAATGAACGGCCCTGCTGGGGGACCATTGGCCCCAGGACCCCCCAGCTGGGGGGTCAGCCTCTGTGGACCCCACGGGGGGGGGGGGGGGGAAGTGCCCCCCGCACGCCCTCGCGTGCAAGGGTGTACAATTTTTCTGGGGTATACATCCAGCTAAAACAAGGATCTCTGAATCAAGAAGAAAATCAGGCTCCACACCCAACAATCTCCCACTTGGAGACTGATTGTAGCAACTCCACCGCTACTTCATTTGCTGGAAAATGACTCCTATTTGTACCTGGTTGTTCCTCATCTTCATCATCATCCTTGAAGACCAATTGAAATTGAGCACATTTTTAGTTTCTCCTTGTTTACAACTTTTGTTAGCATATCTGCAAGATTCTGGCTAGTGTGTATCTTTTCCAGCTTCAACTCTCCATTTTCCAATAATGACCGTATGAAATGGTACTTGAGATGTATGTGTTTAGTCCTGGAATGAAATGCTAAGTTCTTTGCAAGATGAATGGCACTTTGGCTATCAGTGTATAATGTGCCCATATCATGCTTCTTACGCAATTCACCCATAAGCCTTTGTAACCAAATCATTTCTTTACTAGCCTCTGTAGCAGCAACATACTCTGCTTCTGTTGTTGAAAGTGCAACAACACTTTGGATTTTTGAAACCCAACTGACAGCTGTTCCACCTACAGTAAATACATATCATGTAGTGCTCCTCCTGTTATCTCTGTCACCTGCCATATCTGCATCAACATATCCTTGTAGAGAAATGTTTGAACCACCAAAGCATAATGCTTGATTTGTGGTACCTCTCAAATATCTGAGAATCCATTTTACTGCCATCCAATGTTCTTTTCCTTGATTATTCATGTACCTGCTTACAACTCCCACTGCATGTGCAATATCGGGCCTTGTGCAGACCATTGCATACATTAAGCTTCCAACTGCTGATGCATATGGAACTTTAGACATATAATCCATGTCTTCTTGGGTCTTTGGGCACATCTCCTTACTAAGTTTTAAATGGCTAGCAAAAGGTGTACTAACTGGTTTTGCATTGTGCATATTAAATCTTTTCAACACCTTTTGTATGTACTCATTCAGAGATAGTGTTAATTTTCAATTTTTCTTATCTCTGGTTATTCTCATACCAAGGATCTGTTTTGCAGCTCCCAAATCCTTCATTGCAAATGAATTTGCCAATTTTTGTTTGAGCACATTTATTTCCTGCATGTTAGACCTTGCAACAAGCATGTCATCTACATACAATAACAATATAATATAGCTGCCATCATTTTGCTTTTTCAGATAAACACAATGATCAGAGTGACATCTAGTATAACCTTATTCAGACATAAACTTGTCAAATTTTAGATACCACTGCCTTGGAGCCTGTTTTAAGCCATACAAGCTCTTCTTTAACCTGCACACCAATTTTTCTTTCCCTTTGACCTCATATCCTTCTGGTTGCTGCATGTATTTCTCTTCCTCCAAATCTCCATGGAGAAATGCTGTCTTTACATCTAATTGTTCAAGATGTAAATCTTCCGCTGCTACAAGACTTAAGATAGTTCTTATTGAAGTCATATTAACAACAGGAGAAAATATTTTGTCAAAATCAATACCTTTCTTCTGTGTAAACCACTTCACCACAAGTCTAGCTTTGTACCTCTGTTTTCCTCCATCTTCTTCCTTTAGCTTGTAAACTCATTTATTCTGCAATGTAGTTTTACCTACAGGCAACCTGACTAAGCCCCAAGTCTGGTTATGCATTAAGGAGTCCATCTCTTCTTCCATGGCTAGCTCCCACTTCTTCCTTCTTTCAACCTGCATTGCTTCTTCATAACATTCAGGTTCACCAGAATCAGTCAGCAATAAATAATATAATGAAGGAGAGTATCGTTCAGGGGGTCTACTTATCCTAGTAGATCTTCTAACACCACTTTCAGGTGTTTGAGGTGCCGATTGCTGTTGTGGTGGTTGCTGCTGCTGTGGTTGTTTATTATTATCATTTTCAGGCACCTTTAATTTTTTAGTTATCTCATCAAGAACCGCGTATTCCTTGCTTTCTTTTCCTGCAACTGATTCTTATACAAGACCTTTTCATTGAATATTCCATCTCTGCTCCTAATGATTTTGTGATTTTCATAATCATATAAGCGATAACCAAAATCATTAGCACCATATCCAATAAAGGTACATTTCTTTGATTTTGCCTCAAGCTTTGTTCTATTTTCTTTAATATGGACAAAGGCCTCATGACCAAATGGCTTTAAAAAAGAGTAGTTTACCTTTTTACCTGTCCAGGCTTTCTCTAGAATACCACCATCCAAGGAACTTGAAGGCCCTCTGTTTATTAGATAAATAGTAGTATCTACAGCATCTGCCCAAAATTGTAAAGGCAATCCTGCATGCAATCTGATGCACCTTGCACGTTCCATGATTATTCTGTTCATCATTTCTGACACACCATTTTCTTGTGGTGTTCTTGGAACTGTCTTCTCTCTACGAATTCCATGCTCTGAACAGTACCTATCAAACTCTTTGCTGCAATATTCACCTCCATTGTCTGATTTGAGACACTTTAACTTCTTTCTTGTCTCAATCTCAACCAAAGCTTTTCATTTCTTGAAAGTATCAAATACATCAGATTTATTTTGAATACAATAAATCCAATTTTTTCTAGTTGCATCATCAATAAACGTAACATAATAGCGAGAGCCACCGAGAGATGATACCTGAGCAGGTCCCCATACATCTGTATGCACAAGCTCCAATTTTTCGCTCTTCTTTTCTTTCCCAACTATGAGAAATCTGACTCTCTTTTGTTTTCCATAAATGCAATTTTCACAGAAATCCAAATCAACATTCTTCAAACCTGGCAACAAATTTCTTGAGTGAAGAATCTTCATTCCCTTCTCACTCATGTGTCCGAGCCTATGATGCCATAATGATGCATCTGCTCCTTTGGAAGTTAAAGCATTAACAAAGTTAGAAATACCATTGCATAAATACAATGTACCAACCTTTTTGCCTTTTGCTATTACCAGGGCTCCTTTGGTGACCTTCCAAGCTTTATCTGTGAAAGTTGTCACACAACCTTCACCGCCTAACTACCCTGTTGAAATCAGATTTTTCTTTAGATCTGGAACATGCCTTACCTCCTTTAGTAGCCATTGGTTTCCATTCTGCTGTTTTACAAGAACCTTACCCATTCCAACAATTTTACAAGGTTTATCATCACCCAAACGAACTTGTCCAAAATCTCCTTGAGCATAGTCATGAAAATATTTCTTATCAGGTGTGGCATGGAATGAAGCCCCTGAATCTACAACCTAAGAATCAGCAACATTTTCGAAAGAAAGAATCAAAGCATCTTGTAACACATCACCTGTCACATTTGCTTCATGATTATTTTCTTGTTGTGCATCTCCTTCTTTTCCCTTCCGAGATCTACAGTCTTTCTTTAGGTGTCCCTTCTTTCCACATTTCTAGCACACTATCCTCGATTTGGACTTGGATATGCCTTTCCTTGATTTACTGCGATATCCCGAGCTCTTTCCTCTTTCCATTCTTCTTCCCCTAGACTCTGCACTCAAAGCATTACCTGATGTCTCACCGGAGCTTTTCCATCGCATTTCGTCACTAAGGATAACACTAACAACATCATCAAACTTTAAAGTACTAGATCCAGAGACAGAGTTACTAATGGCCATAAATAAACAATTCCAGCTTTCTGGCAATGATCACGGAAATAACAGAGCTCTAACTTCATCATCAAAGTTTACCCCTACAGAACTTAACTGACTGGTAACTGTATTAAAATTATTTAAATGGTCTGCAACAGATCCACCTTCCGACATCTTCATATTAAATAGTCATTTCATAAGAAATACCTTGTTTGAGGCCGAGGGATTTTCATATAGTTTTGCAAACGTCTACATCAAACCCTCTGTTGTTGTTTCCTTCGAAATATTGAAGGCGACTGACGCCGCAAGGCACAACCGTACTGTTCCGAGTGCCTTTCTATCAAGAATATTACATTCCACGTCTGTCATGGTTGTCGGTTTCTTTGTTTTTCCACTCAATGGTAGGTACAGATATTTCTGATACAGATAATCTTCCATCTGCATCTTCCACAGCGGGAAGTTTTGGCCGTTAAATTTCTCGACCCTAAACTTAGCATCTTCCGCCATTGCTACCACTCGAACCAAGAACCATTCTTTCCTGCGAGTTTATCAGCCAAATATACCTTCGACTATGATACCAGTTGTTAGAAAATTAAATATTACAGAGTAATGCAACACATAAAATATGTGGAAAATACAAGCACACAAAACACATAAAACCAGAGAGACACAGATATATGTGGTTCACCTAGTTTAAGCTACGTCCACCCCGAACAACTAGTCCTTCCTTTCTATTATCTAGCAAAAAATGAAGAGACAAAACCTGCAATAGATCCACTGTAATATCCTCTGTTCTCTCTCACAGTCTCCCTATCAGTTTCCCGCTCAGAGAATACACACCCCATGTGCAGCCGCAATACAATACCCTCATAAAAGCGAGGGATTTCCTTTTAGGGAAAAAAACCCTAAACTAAACATAAATTCTACCGTCAGATCATCCGCCTAATGAATGGCCCAGATTGAGTAGAAATTACTATACTTTTATAAGGCAATTTTACATCTATTTTTGGCTTTGAGGGCGCTGCCCCCGAAACCCCTGCCGAGGGACCGCTTGCCCCTAGACCGCCTAGCCGGGGGGGTCAGCCACCCCGAACCCCGCAGGGGGGGGAAAAGTTCCCCCTGCACCCCCCACATGCAAGGGTGTACAATTTTCCTAGGGTATACATCCAGGTAAAACAAGGATATGTGAATCAAGAAGAAAATCAGGCTCCACACCCAACAATCTCCCACTTGGAGACCGATTGTAGCAACTCCACTGCTACTTCATTTGCTGGACAATGACTCCTCTTTGGACCTGGCTGTTCCTCATCTTCATCATCATCCTTGAAAACCAATTGAAACTGAGCACATTTTCAGTTTCTCCTTGGTTTCAACTTTTGTTAGCATATCTGTAGGATTCTGGCTAGTGTGTATCTTTTCCAGCTTCAACTCTCCATCTTCCAATACTGACCGTATGAAATGGTACTTGAGATATATGTGGTTAGTCCTGGAATGAAATTCTGAGTTCTTTGCAAGATGAATGGCACTTTGGCTATCAGTGTATAGTGTGCCCATATCATGCTTCTTACCCAATTCACCCATAAAACTTTGTAACCAAATCATTTCTTTACTAGCCTCTGTAGCAGCAACATACTCTGCTTCTGTTGTTGAAAGTGCAACAACACTTTGGATTTTTGAAACCCAACTGACAGCCGTTCCACCTACAGTAAATACATATCCTGTAGTGCTCCTCCTGTTATCTCTGTCACCTGCCATATCTGCATCAACATATCCCTGTAGAGCAATGTTTGAACCACCAAAGCATAATGCTTGATTTGTGGTACCTCTCAAATATCTAAGAATCCATTTTATTGCCATCCAATGTTCTGTTCCTGGATTATTCATGTACCTACTTACAACTCCCACTGCATGTGCAATATCAGGCCTTGTGCAGACCATTGCATACATTAAGCTTCCAACTGCTGATGCATATGGAACTTTAGACATATAATCCATGTCTTCTTGGGTCTTTGGGCACATCTCCTTACTAAGTTTTAAATGGCTAGCAAAAGGTGTACTAACTGGTTTTTCATTGTGCATATTAAATATTTTCAACACCTTTTCTATGTACTCATTCTGAGACAGTGTTAATTTGCGATTTTTCCTATCTCTAGTTATCCTCATACCAAGGATTTGTTTTGCAGCCCCCAAATCCTTCATTGAAAATGAATTTTCCAATTTCCTTTTGAGCACATTTATTTCCTGCATGTTAGATCCTGCAACAAGCATGTCATCTACATACAATAACAATATAGTATAGCTACCATCATTTTTCCTTTTTAGATAAACACAATGATCAGAGTGACATCAAGTATAACCTTGTTCAGACATAAACTTGTCAAATTTTAGATACCACTGCCTTGGAGCCTGTTTTAAGACATACAAGCTCTTCTTTAACCTACACACCAATTTTTCCTTCCCTTTGACCTCATATCCTTCTGGTTGCTGCATGTATATCTCTTCCTCCAAATCTCCATGGAGAAATGCTGTCTTTACATCTAATTTTTCAAGATGTAAATCTTTCGCTGCTACAAGACTTAAGATAGTTTTGATTGAAGTCATATTAACAATAGGAGAAAATATTTCATCAAAATCAATACCTTTCTTCTGTGCAAACTCCTTCACCACAAGTCTAGCTTTGTACCTCTGTTTTCCTCCATCTTCTTCCTTCAGCCTGTAAACCCATTTATTCTGCAATGTAGTTTTACCTGCAGGAAACCTAATTAAGTCCCAAGTCCGGTTATGCATTAAGGAGTCCATCTCTTCTTCCATGGCTAGCTCCCACTTCTTCCTACTTTCAACCTGCATTGCTTCTTCATAACATTCAGGTTCACCAGAATCAGTCAACAATAAATAATATAATGAAGGAGAGTATTGTTCAGGGGGTCTACTTATCCTGGTAGATCTTCTAACACCACTTTCAGGTGTTTGAGGTGCCTGTTGCTGTTGTGGTGGTTGCTGCTGTTGTGGTTGTTGATTATTATCATTTTCAGGCACCTTTACTTTTTCAGTTATCTCATCAAGAACCGCGTATTCCTTGCTTTCTTTTTCCTGTTTCTTTTCCTGCAACTGATTCTTATACAAGAACTTTTCATTGAATATTACATCTCTTCTCCTAATGATTTTGTGATTTTCATAATCATATAAGCGATAACCAAAATCATTAGCACCATATCCAATAAAGGTACATTTCTTTGATTTTGCCTCAAGCTTTGTTCTATTTTCTTTATTAACATGGACAAAGGCCTCACAACCAAAAGGCTTTAAAAAAGAGTAGTTTACCTTTTTACCTGTCCATGCTTCCTCTGGAATACCACCATCCAAGGAACTTGAAGGCCCTCTATTTATTAGATAAACAATAGTATCTACAGCATCTGCCCAAAATTGTAAAGGCAATCTTGCATGCAATCTCATGCACCTTGCACGCTCCATGATTGTTCTGTTCATCCTTTCTGACACACCATTTTCTTGTGGTGTTCTTGGAACTGTCTTCTCTCTACGAATTCCATGCTCTGAACAGTACCTATCAAACTCTTTGCTGCAATATTCACCTCCATTGTCTAATCTGAGACACTTCAACTTCTTTCCTATCTCAATCTCAACCAAAGCTTTCCATTTCTTGAAAGTATCAAATACATCAGATTTATTCTGAATACAATAAATCCAATTTTTTCTAGTTGCATCATCAATAAATGTAACATAATAGCGAGAGCCACCGAGAGATGATACCTGAGCAGGTCCCCATACATCTGTATGCACAAGCTCCAATTTTTCGCTCTTCTTTTCTTTCCCAACTCTGAGAAATCCGACTCTCTTTTGTTTTCCATAAATGCAATTTTCACAGAAATCCAAATCAACATTCTTCAAACCTGGCAACAAATTTCTTGAGTGAAGAATCTTCATCCCCTTCTCACTCATGTGTCCGAGCCTATGATGCCATAATGCTGCATCTGCTCCTTTGGAAGTTAAAGCATTAACAGAGTTAGAAATACCATTGCATAAATACAATGTACCAACTTTTTCTCCTTTTGCTATTACCAGGGCTCCTTTGGTGACCTTCCAAGCTTTATCTGTGAAAGTTGTCACACAACCTTCACCACCTAACTGCCCTGTTGAAATCAGATTTTTCTTTAGATCTGGAACATGCCTTACCTCCTTTAGTAGCCATTGGTTTCCATTCTGCTGTTTTACAAGAACCTTACCCATTCCAAAAATTTTACAGGGTTTATCATTACCCAAATGAACTTGTCCATAATCTCCTTGAACATAGTCATGAAAATATTTCTTATCAGGTGTGGCATGGAATGAAGCCCCTGAATCTACAACCCAAGAATCAGTAACATTTTCGAAAGAATCAATCAAAGCATCTTGTAACACATCACCTGTCACATTTGCTTCATGATTATTTTCTTGTTGTGCATCTCCTTCTTTTCCCTTCCGAGATCTACAATCTTTCTTTAGGTGTCCTTTCTTTCCACATTTCCAGCACACTATCCCCGATCTGGACTTGGATCTGCCTTTCCTTGATTTACTGCGATATCCTAAGCTCTTTCCTCTTTCCATTCTTCTTCCCCTAGACTCTGTACTCAAAGCATTACCTGATGTCTCACCGGAGCTTTTCCGTCGCATTTCCTCGCTAAGGATAGCACTGACAACATCATCAAACTTTAAAGTACTAGATCTAGAGACAGAGTTACTAATGGCCATAACTAAACCATTCCAGCTTTCTGGCAATGAGCACAAAAATAACAAAGCTCTAACCTCATCATCAAAGTTTACCACTACAGAACTTAACTGATTGGTAACTATATTAAAATCATTTAAATGGTCTGCAACAGATCCACCTTCCGACATCTTCATATTAAATAGTCGTTTCATAATAAATATCTTGTTTGAGGCCGAGGGTTTTTCATATAGTTTCGCCAACGTCTGCATCAAACCCTCTGTTGTTGTTTCCTTCGAAATATTGAAGGCGACTGACGTTGCAAGGCACAACCGTACTGTTCCAAGTTCCTTTCTATCAAGAATGTTCCATTCCGCGTCTATCATGGCTGTCGGCTTCTTTGTTTTTCCACTCAATGGTAGGTACAAATCTTTCTGATACAAATAATCTTCCATCTGCATCTTCCACAGCAGGAAGTTTTGGCCGTTAAATTTCTCGACCCTAAACTTAGCATCTTTCACCATTGCTCCCACTCGAACCAGGAACCCTTCTTTCCTGCAAGTTTATCAGCCAAATATACCTTCGGCTCTAATACCAATTTATAGAAAATTAAATATTACAGAGCAATGCGACACATAAAATATGCGGAAAATACAAGCACACAAAACACATAAAACCAGAGAGACACAGATATATGTGGTTCACCCAGTTTGGGCTATGTCCACCCCGAACAGCTAGTCCTTCCTTTCTATTATCCAGCAAAAAATGAAGATAAAAAACCTACAGCAGATCCACTGTAATATCCTCTGTTCTCTCTCACAGTCTCCCTATCTGTTTCCTGCTCAGAGAATACACACCCCATGCGCAGCCGCAATACAATACCCTCATAAAAGCGAGGGGTTTCCTTCTAGGGAAAAAAACCATAAACTAAACATAACTTCTACCGTCAGATCATACGCCTAATGAACGGCCTAGATTGACTAGAAATTACTATACTTTTACAAGGAAATTTTACATCTATTTTTGGCTTCGGGGGCGCTGCCCCCGAAACCCCTGCCGGGGGGCCGCTGGCCCCCGGAACCGCTAGCAGGGGGGGTCAGGCCCCCCGGACCCCATGGGGGGGACAAGTGCCCCTGGCATCCCCCCCACGTGCAAGGGTGTACAATTTTCCTAGGGTATACATCTAGCTAAAACAAGGATCTTTGAATCCAGAAGAAAATCAAGCTCCACACCCAACAATCTCCCACTTGGAGACTGATTGTAGCAAATCCACCGCTACTTCATTTTCTAGAAAATGACTCCTCTTTGGACCTGGTTGTTCCTCATCTTCATCATCATCCTTGAAGACCAATTGAAATTGAGCACATTTTCAGTTTCTCCCTGGTTACAACTTTTGTTAGCATATCTGCAGGATTCTGGCTAGTGTGTATCTTTTCCAGCTTCAACTCTCCATCTTCCAATACTGACCGTATGAAATGGTACTTGAGACATATGTGGTTAGTCCTGGAATGAAATTTTGAGTTCTTTTCAAGATGAATGGCACTTTGGCTATCACTATATAATGTTCCCATATCATGCTTCTTACCCAATTCACCCATAAACCTTTGTAACCAAATCATTTCTTTACTAGCCTCTGTAGCAACAACATACTCTACTTCTGTTGTTGAAAGTGCAACAACACTTTGGATTTTTGAAACCCAACTGACAGCTATTCCACCTACAGTAAATACATATCCTGTAGTGCTCCTCTTGTTATCTCTGTCACCTGCCATATCTGCATCAACATATCCCTGTAGAGCAATGTTTGAACCACCAAAGCATAATGCTTGATTTGTGGTACCTCTCAAATATCTGAGAATCCATTTTACTGCCATCCAATGTTCTTTTCTTGGATTATTCATGTACCTGCTTACAACTCCCACTACATGTGCAATATCAGGCCTTGTGCAGACCATTGCATACATTAAGCTTCCAACTGCTGATGCATATGGAACTTTAGACATATAATCCATGTCTTCGTGGGTCTTGGGGCACATCTCCTTACTAAGTTTGAAATGGCTAGCAAAAGGTGTACTAACTGGTTTTGCATTGTGCATATTAAATCTTTTCAACACCTTTTCTATGTACTCATTCTGAGACAGTGTTAATTTGCGATTTTTCCTGTCTCTAGTTATCCTCATGCCAAGGATTTGTTTTGCAGCTCCCAAATCCTTCATTGCAGATGAATTTGCCAATTTCCTTTTGAGCACATTTATTTCCTGCATGTTAGATCCTACAACAAGTATGTCTTCTACATACAATAACAATATAGTATAGCTGTCATCATTTTTCCTTTTTAGATAAACACAATGATCAGAGTGACATCTAGTATAACCTTGTTCAGACATAAACTTGTCAAATTTTAGATACCACTACCTTGGAGCCTGTTTTAAGCCATACAAGCTCTTCTGTAACCTACACACCAATTTTTCTTTCCCTTTGACCTCATATCCTTCTGGTTGATGCATGTATATCTCTTTCTCCAAATCTCCATGGGGAAATGCTATCTTTACATCTAATTGTTCAAGATGTAAATCTTCCGCTGCTACAAGACTTAAGATAGTTCTGATTGAAGTCATATTAACAACAGGAGAGAACATTTCATAAAAATCAATACCTTTCTTCTGTGCAAACCCCTTCACCACAAGTCTAGCTTTGTACCTCTGTTTTCCTCCATCTTCTTCCTTCAACCTGTAAACCCATTTATTCTGCAATGTAGTTTTACCTGCAGGCAACCTGACTAAGTGCCAAGTCTGGTTATGCATTAAGGAGTCCATCTTTTCTTCCATGGCTAGCTCCCACTTCTTTCTGCTTTCAACCTGCATTGCTTCTTCATAACATTCAAGTTCACCAGAATCAGTCAGCAATAAATAATATAATGAAGGAGAGTATCGTTCATGGGGTCTACTTATCCTGGTAGATATTCTAACACCACTTTTAGGTGTTTGAGGTGCTTGTTGTTGTTGTGGTGGTTTTTGTTGCTGTGGTTGTTGATTATTATCATTTTCAGGCACCTTTACTTTTTTAGTTATCTCATCAAGAACCACGTATTCCTTGCTTTCTTTTTCCTGTTTCTTTTCCTGCAACTGATTCTTATACAAGACCTTTTCATTGAATATTACATCTTTGCTCCTAATGATTTTGTGATTTTCATAATCATATAAGTGATAACCAAAATCATTAACACCATATCCAATAAAGGTACATTTCTTTGATTTTGCCTCAAGCTTTGTTCTATTTTCTTTATTGATATGGACAAAGGCCTCACAACCAAATGGCTTTAAAAAAGAGTAGTTTACCTTTTACTTGTCCATGCTTCCTCTAGAATACCACCATCCAAGGAACTTGAAGGCCCTCTGTTTATTAAGTAAACAGTAGTATCTACAGCATCTGCCCAAAATTGTAAAGGCAATCCTGCATGCAATCTCATGCACCTTGCACGCCATGATTGTTCTATTCATCCTTTTCGACACACCATTTTCTTGTGGTGTTCTTGGAACTGTCTTCTCTCTATGAATTCCATGCTCTGAACAGTACCTATCAAACTCTTTGCTGCAATATTCACCTCATTGTCTGATCTGAGACACTTTAACTTCTTTCCTGTCTCAATCTCAACCAAAGCTTTCCATTTCTTGAAAGTATCAAATACATCAGATTTATTTTGAATACAATAAATCCAATTTTTTCTAGTTGCATCATCAATAAACTTAACATAATAGCGAGATCCACTGAGAGATGATACCTGAGCATGTCCCCATACATCTGTATGCACAAGCTCCAATTTTTCACTCTTCTTTTCTTTCCCAACTCTGAGAAATCTGACTCTCTTTTGTTTTCCATAAATGGAATTCTCACAGAAATCCAAATCAATATTCTTCAAACCTGGCTACAAATTTCTTGAGTGAAGAATCTTCATCCCCTTCTCACTCATGTATCCAAGCCTATGATGCCATAATGCTACATCTACTCCTTTAGAATTTAAAGCATTAACAGAGTTAGAAATACCATTGCATAAATACAATGTACCAACCTTTTCTCCTTTTGCTATTACCAGGGCTCCTTTGGTGACCTTCCAAGCTTTATCTGTGAAAGTTGTCACACAAACTTCACCACCTAACTGCCCTGTTCAAATCAGATTTTTCTTTAGATCTGGAACATGCCCTACCTCCTTTAGTAGCCATTGGTTTCCATTCTGCTGTTTTACAAGAACCTTACCCATTCCAACAATTTTACAAGGTTTATCATCACCCAAACGAACTTGTCCAAAATCTCCTTGAACATAGTCATGAAAATATTTCTTATCAGGTGTGGCATGGAATGAAGCCCCTGAATCTACAACCCAAGAATCAATAACATTTTCGAAAGAAAGAATCAAAGCATATTGTAACACATCACCTGTCACATTTGCTTCATGATTATTTTCTTGTTGCACATCTCCTTCTTTTCCCTTCCAAGATCTACAGTCTTTCTTTAGGTGTCCTTTCTTTCCACATTTCCAACACATTATCCTCGATCTCGACTTGGATATTCCTTTCCTTGATTTACTGCGATATCCCGAGCTCTTTCCTCTTTCCATTCTTCTTTCCCTAGACTCTGCACTCAAGCATTACCCGATGTCTCACCGGAGCTTTTCCGTCTCATTTCCTCGCTAAGGATAGCACCGACAACATCATCAAACTTTAAAGTACTAGATCCAGAGACACAATTACTAATGGCCATAGCTAAACCATTCCAACTTTCTGGCAATGAGCACAGAAGTAACAGAGCTCTAACTTCATCATCAAATCTTACCCCTACAGAACTTAACTGACTGGTAACTGTATTAAAATCATTTAAATGGTCTGCAACAGATCCACCTTCCAACATCTTCATATTAAATAGTCGTTTCATAAGAAATACCTTGTTTGATTCCGAGGGTTTTTCATATAGTTTCGCCAACGTCTGCATCAAACCCTCTGTTGTTGTTTCCTTCGAAATATTGAAGGCGACTGACGCCGCAAGGCACAACCGTACTGTTCCGAGTGCCTTTCTATCTAGAATGTTCCATTCCATGTTTGCCATGGCTGTTGGATTCTTTGTTTTTCCACTCAATGGTAGGTACAGATATTTCTGATACAGATAATCTTCCATCTGCATCTTCCATAGCGGGAAGTTTTGGCCGTTAAATTTCTCGACCCTAAACTTAGCATCTTCCGCCATTGCTCCCACTCGAACCAGGAGCCCTTCTTTCTTGCGAGTTTATCAGCCAAATATACCTTCGGCTCTGATACCAGTTGTTAGAAAATTAAATATTACAGAGTACTGCAACACATAAAATATGTGGAAAATACAAGCACACAAAACACATAAAACCAGAGAGACACATATATACATGGTTCACCCAGTTTGGGCTACGTCCACCCCGAACAACCAGTCCTTCCTTTCTATTATCCAGCAAAAAATGAAGAGACAAAACCTACAGCAGATCCTCTGTTCTCTCTCACAATCTCCCTATATGTTTCCCGCTCAGAGAATACACACCCCATTCACAGCCGCAATACAATACCCTCATAAAAGCGAGGGGTTGCCTTCTAGGGAAAAAAACCCTAAACTAAACATAACTTCTACCATCAGATCATCTGCCTAATGAACGACCCAGATTGACCAGAAATTACTATACTTTTACAAGGCAATTTTACATCTATTTTTGGCTTCGGGGGCACTGCCCCCGAAACCCCCGCCGGGGGACCGATGGCCCCCAGACCCTGCGGGGGGGACAAGTCCCCCCCGCGTGCAAGGGTGTACAATTTTCCTGGGGTATACAGCCAGCTAAAACAAGGATCTCTGAATCAGGAAGAAAATCAGGCTCCACACCCAACAAAATTGATATAGAGAAAGGTACAGTCTGTGCACTATCTACAAATTTTTACAGAATTCCAATCCGATACTCAGAGAGAGAGTTATGAATATTTTCCCAAGGTCACTTCTTTGAGATGAATTTTAGGAGCCTAAAAAAACACTGAATTCCATAGATCATATCTCCGAAAATATTGCGCACCTTGATCTGAAATATTTACAGGAGCTTCCTCAGGATTTCATCTTCTTCTCATAAAAATTTCAGCTTTTGAACCTCCGTAGAAAAAACATTTGAGTGAAAATTCCACAATGACTTGTTTCAGATGGCGAAATCCCTACATAAGGAGGATATGAGGATCACAATTTATATAAATGCTTAGGTTGAGAGCGGCTTCAACAAGTGAACATGGGAGGGATTTTAGAAGCTTAAAAGTATTTAACTATTGACTTTTCAATGACCCATGCCACAACCCCATGGGGTTTTAGCCCATTAACTGAGGTTACAAACTTCAACCAGGAATATCTCTCAAACCGTGAAGAATTACGTGGCGTGCCATATACCAATGGAAACATCTCGACAAGTAGAAACCATAAAAATAATTCTTGACCTAGAATATAGTAATTTGGTAGGTCAAAATTCCCATGCAATATTGGGGTAGCCCCTGGTGCTGCTTGGGTTGGCATCAATGACAACCATTGATCAACAATCTCCCCCTTTGGCATTGGTGGAAACACATGTGCTCCCCCTGTGATCATGACACCTCTTCCTACAACATTCTCTCCTCCTTTGACATCAATGGAAAAGGGTAACTCCCCCTGACACAAACCATCCTGTGGACCTGTACACACTTCCACTCCCCCTTTATATTCTTAATAAGGAAAATCTGATGGGAAATTCGGAGAATCCCAAGATTTTGGCAAAGATATTCCAATGATTCAAGAGTACTCTCACAATCATCAATGCTTCCTGCCCAATCTGCATCTATAAAGGCATGAATAATGAGATTGTTACCCTTGGGATACCACAAGCCATATTCTATTGTTCTCTTTAGATATCAAAGAATTATTTTGATGACAATAATATGTGATTCTTTTGGTGCTACTTGGAATCTTGCCACTTGTCCAACTACTTGCATAACATTTGGCCGAGAGGCTGTTACATATAGAAGACTACCAATAATAGATCTGTACAACCTTTGATCCACATAATTAGATTAGTCGTCTATGCTCAATTTGAAACCTGTTACCATCAAGGTAAGGATGGGTTTGCAACCTTCCATTTTGAATTTCTTGAGCATTTCCTTGATGTACTTCGCTTGATATATAAATATTCCTTTCTCTTGCTGAGATATTTGAATCCCTAAGAAGTATGTCAACTCGCCAAGTAAAGACATCTCGAAATCACTTCGCATCTTTGTAGCAAACTTCTTACTTAGCCGATCATCATTACTACCAAATATTATATCATCCTCTTTAGCTATTAGACATGCTTTAGTTGCTTCATCTAGAACATATATGTCGTTTGGAGCTTGACTTGTTGTAGCCACAATCTCACCATACCTGCCTTTCCTGATTTCACATTTTGTGGAGTTGAATAGTATTGTGTGTCCTTGATCACACATTTGTCCAACACTAAGCATATTGTGATTCATGTTTTCAACCAATAGAACATTCTTGGCTAGAGCATCTTTTCTTCTGAGAGTGATGGTACCTGATCCTATAACATTTGAAGATCCATCATTTCCAAAGGACACGGTTCCATCCTTCTTCTCTTTCAGAGATACAAATTTATTTCTATCTCCAGTCATATGCGTTGAGCAACTGCTATTAACATACCACACATTTTTGTTGTTTTGAGCCTTGAGAGCAAGAGCGAAATTATGAGTCTTCTTCTTCTTCCATGTTCGTTCATTCTGTCGCTTTGAAGATTCTTCTGGAGGATTTTCAAGTCTGCAATCTTTGGCTATGTGTCCAAAGTTTCGACATTTGTAACATTCAATATTATTTCTTAAATGTTCAAATATATTCATGTTTCTTTGAGCCCTGGGAGGTTCATATTTGATAGATCTCCTGGAATTGTATTGGTTCCTATGGTACGTGCGACATTCTACAACTTTAAGACCAAATTTTTCACATGAATAACAATAGCCATAAAAAATATGTTGGTACCTGGATGGAAATATTCGTCGAGGAATTGTCTTCCAGGGTTGTTCTTGCGAATCTTGTCCAATGAAGTCTACATGCATGTCAGATCTCATAAGTTCATTGTGTTTTGTTGTAGAAGATCCTGCTTCTTCTTCTTTGTAACCGAGGCCAGTTCTGTCATTATAAGATCATTGATTGTTGATGAGTTTTTCCAATTCCCTTGAACTATTGGAATAGTTTTGGATAGTTTTTCCCTTCTTCACTTCCTTACGCAACGAGACTACTTCAGCTTCTAATTCTTCCCTTTCTTGGTTGCTTTCTTCCAAATTCTTTTGAAGTGACTCTTCAATGCATTTGTGTTCTTCAACTTCAATTTTGAGACCTTGAACTTCTTCTTCAAGAGTATTGGAATGGATCTTCTCAGCCTTCAGCTCTTTTATAAGCTTGATTACTTCCTTAGAAAATTCTTCTATGGTCAAACCTTCTTCTTTGTTGTTTGATACCTCTTGTTTATTGTGCTTGGCCATAAACAATACTCTCTCATTGGCTTCTTCTTTGTTGTCATTGTCTTCATTGGATGATGAGCTATCTTCTTTAGAGAGAAAGTTCCTTTTGGATCCTTGCTTGTTGGATTTATTAAAGCCTTTCTTTCCTTTTGAGTTTCCATCACTTCTGTTTGGACATTTTGATGCGAAATTCCCAACCTCACCATAGCCAAAACATATCAATGGAAGTTTACCTTTGAATTTTCCCTTACCAATTTTTATTTTTCTCGTAAAGTAAGCATATTCTTCATCTAAAAGACCTTCGTCATCATCTCCCTTTTCTTCACACTTGTAGGTGCATGTCTTTTCAATTGAAGGTTGTTTGTCCTTATTGGTTTTCTTAGATGCAGCGAATGTAGTTTCTATATGCGAAGTACCCTCTTCTTCATCAAGTCTCATTTCATATTCTATGAGAACTCCATGTAATTCCTCTTGCTGAGTTTTTCCAGATTTTCACTGTATTATAAGACCGATACCTTTGGGTTGAATCTCCCTGGTAACGTTCTAAGAATATTTCGTATAATAGTCTTCTCGTCAACTGGCTCTCCCAATCCTTCCAGAGTATTGGTTATTTCATCAACGTATTGGAAGTATGCAGCAATATTGCAATCTTCTTCCATTCTGAGTTGCTCAAATTTTTCTCTATAGATTGAGGCTTTGCTTCTTTAACATTTGAGTCACCTGCATATATATTCTCAAGCTTGTCCCATACATTTTTGGTGGTTTTACAACCCAACACCTAATGATAAGCAGATTCAATAAGTCCACTGATAATAATATTCCTTACTTTTGCATCATTTACCAAATTCTTCTTAGCTTGTTCATCTGCGGTTGATGTAAATCTATTTTGAATAGTTTCCCAAAATTTGTAACCTTGTGCCAAGAGATAAATCTCCATTCTTCCCTTCCAGAGTGCATAATTATTTTCATTGAACAGAGGTACACCATTCTTGGTATGCTCCATGACTTCCTTCCAGCTGTTAAACTGCTATTGAAGGAACCAAGCTCTGATACCAATTGTTGGAAATACTTTGGGGGGGGGGGTGTGTGAATCAATATTCCTTTCAATTAGGGCATTAGTCAATCTTCAATTATTATCAGTGTTTGTACAATGATAGAAGTAAAAAAAGGAAGAAAAATGCACACAGTTTTTGTTGAGGAGGTAAATCCCCTCTGCGGACAGAGGCGATCCCTACTAGCCCAGCAGGGGTCTAGCAACAATCATCAAATGTTACAGCGCAAGTTCCCAGTTACGAATAAAAGACCAAAGATGGAGGCCTACCTGGAATCCAATGCTATGATCCGTAGAAGAGAGCGTTCCCATTCCTCAGCCTCGGCAGATCACGATCCTCCCACGATCTCCGCAGATGGACACCTGCACATGCAAGAAACAACACGAATACAAGCATAAAATCTAGAATACGCAACTATATATCAGTCAGAAAGGATATAACTCATTATTAACATAAGTGAAAACAGAGTGGAACCATAACCGTAATCATTCATTAAATAACAATCGAAAGAGAGTACAACCAATGTTCTGACGTCGCGGTCTCCTTCGGATGGGTTTCCAGTCATTCACATCTTGCAAAGCTCGCTAGGGAAAGGGAAAACCTCTCCAGAGTCTGTCGACGATAGTCTCCTTACTTGAGTCGGCCTTAAGGGAAGAAAGAGGGCTCTTACAGCACAAAGGCTCTTGGGAATTTGGAGATTCAAAGCTTAGGCACTTCAAGACTAGCTTGCCATGGAATTGAGCAGGATTTTATAGATGGGGAAGGAGGGAGTTGGGATCCCTATTATCGTGGGATTGGCCCTATCACCAAGGAACGTTCCATGGGAGGTGGCAAAACCACTTCCCTTCCATAGAACTCCCGCAGCCAAACCTCCCAACTCAAGATAGGCAATGGTTTCTGAGTTTGTTGAAACACAACTTCCGCCATCTTTATTTAAAAAACACTCCTTAAATTGGCTGGTGCGACTACTGCTCTGGGACAGAGCGCTAGTTGGTGCGGCCTCTTTGTAGGATTTTCCCCATTGGTGCGAGTGATGAACTGTCTGCCCGCGCCAATGCAAAAGGAGATGATTTCATGATTTTTTGCAAGGAGATGTCTTTAGGGCTATTGAAGCTCATGCTTAGAGGAATGAATTGATGATGGTTTCAAGGCATGAAAATGTTCACAGGTCACAAAATGGGTCCTCCATTGTGCGGGACGGGGAATGGTAGGGACGGTGACAAATTACTGTGTAACAGATGCCCCCTAAAGTATGAGGCCCGAGAGAGAGAGAGGCGTGAAATGATTTACGAGAACATGTTCAACTAAAGCCCCGCCGTCGGAAAACCTGCGCAGAAAAATACAACTGATATCTCAAGTACATGATGTATATGTGGTATGGGCGCAGCCATCCGAAACAGAATACACTATAATCCAGATCCAGGGTATGGGCGCAGCCATCCAGCGAGGATCAAATAAATAGACTCAGGTATGGTCGCAGCCATCCAATCAGTGAGTCATATACATAATGATAATAATCCACAATCGCAGCCTAGATTACAACAGACACAATCCAGGGTCTTTCTCTCCATCTCGACCCAAACAAGGTACAAGTTCAAGCATACGAATATGTGAGCTGAAGTCGAACATGCAGGAACATCGTCTGATTACCAGCCAATGATGAAAGCTGTTAACAGACGCAAGAGGAACCACTAATAATGACAATGGTCCTCAAGGTACTACAGGTACAATTTACGGCATGTGAATCAATGAGTTGGCATTGAACACCCGCAGAATCACTCGATTGGAGGCCAATGATGAAAACCCCACGTCGAATGCGACGAACCTGCCATTGAGGCATGCAGGCTCCAAGGTACCATAAAGGAGTCTCTAGATCAACGTCCTGGATAATGAGCTGAAGTCGACAGGAAGTGACCTTGATCGAAGGTGGGCTATAATGTTTCCCACATCATCGACACGAGACAGAGGAACATGATGTTTTTGTTGTGAATCAAGATCGTATGAGAATCAGAGGAAGGTTGATATTTGCAGAGGCCAACTTCTCTTGAACATATAAACGGCACGACAGTGGACTTGGCAGTATTTGACATCAACAGATCAGAGGTCATGGTGACGAGGCAATGAGCAGAGGAGAGGTCAAAAGGGATTATCCAAACCCACGGAGGCAAAGTGAAGAAACGAGATGAGATGTCCCCAACCCGACACGAATGCAGACAAGTGCCATGCTCAAGAGCGACATACTGCCGATGACAACGACGATGGTTCCATTTTTCCCCCACCATTTCTGGCGAGTACCCCAGCTATTTTTGATAACAAGCTTGAAGGGGATAGCATATGCTTATAATATAAGTCCGTCCTTCGGGCGAATCCATCCTAGTGCATTTAACGAGTCCTAGGAAGGAGGAACTCGGAGAACGTCATTTCGACTGGATCCGATGTCATCAGGGTTTAACGAGTCTGACAAAGGGAGAACTCGGCGTCTTTTCATGTTTAGAGAGTTTGAAAAGACAGCAGAAAAGTAAACTCCACAAGTCCCTTTTCGTAAATAGTTCCTCAGATCCGAAAAGGTAGAAAACAATATCCGAGAAAACCTCCTAGTCGCGATAGGCTAGGGTATTCCTTTTTCGTAATCAATCCATCCCAGCCTGAAAAAGGGTTAAACGTATATTGGGTAGATGTCGATTCGTGTCCAATTTAACGAGATCAAAATGACAAGGGCCTCGGCAATCTTTTCATGTTTAGAGAGTCAGAAAAGAGCTGAAAGGTGACTCCAAAGTGACTTTTTCGTGTATTTACCGAGTCCGAAAAAGTATAAAATACAACTCGTTTCCATCGTTAAAGTCGCAAAAACCTGCTGCTGCACATACCAAGCAAGTGTAAAACCCATTTTCGACATAACATATTAAAATATTTGATAAAAATAACTTTTTAAAACTCATTTTATGTCAAAAAGTTATAAATATGCCAAATTGGTAAAAATAAAATTACATTTACTATTTACCTTGGTAAAAAGCAACAGTGGTCCATTTGGAGTGGAAACTTCTGACGGTGATCGCGACAGATCCGGTTGACCATTCAGATTCTCGTCTGCTACAGGTAAGAGGCGCTTCCCTACTCTTCATTTCCATCCATTTTTTAATAATTTTCCCTTGTGTATCAGTCCTCTGTAGCCACTTTTTAAATTTTAGGGCCGCGCTCATTAGTGCGGGTATCGGGCACGGACCCGCGCCAATGGGCTCTTTTATACAAAGGGCTCGCGCCACGTGGCGCGACTGTTCACAAAACAGCCGCGCCAGTGGCCGAACCTAAAATTCCGCCTAAAAATTCAATATTTAAACCAAATTGAATGGAATTTGAAGCCTACCAGAGATCTAACTAAGGGTTTATGACCATATGGATGCAGGTAATCAAGCAAAATGGTGATTGAATGGAAAGAATGAGAGCATGGAGAAGAGGATGAACAGGCCATCCAAAGTGAGGCTTGCATGAATGCCCTCAGAAACTGTGGGCTGAAGAAGTTCTTCCTTACACCCTGTCTACGAGCTCAGCCCGAGCTCCTCCAGTATTTGATCAGTATTTGGGATGAACATGAACAAGTGTTCAAGTTATGAGATCAGGTACTGGAGCTGGAGGTTTCTGATGTATATTTTATCACCGGATTGTCTCGCAGAGGTCCGATCCCTGTCTTGAGTGGAAGCAGACCATTTGGCGAGAAGATGGAAGAAGTGATGGCACGAGTGTGCCGAGGAGCACAAATGGGATCAGGGAGCAAGAAGGTGGATATCCACACTATCCCCGATCTGGCATTGAGAGTTGTCTTACATACCATCATGCGGGCTACAGGGTCGTAGGCACCGCACGAGGCCATAAAGGCCCAAATCCTGCTGGCCTCAGAATGCATGAGTCCCCTACTGTTCGACTGGGCAACAGCAGTAACAATAAACATGAAAAGGCAGCTCACAAAATGCAAACAAGAAAAAATGAAATAGTTCAGCTATGGTTCCATCCTAGTTTCATTCATTCTGGAACGTTTACCAATCTTCCAGGGCCAAGGGGCCTCAGTAGCAGATCCGATACCACGAGAGCCAAGAATGGCTCGCTGGGCAGCACTAATGCCCAGAGCTGGAGGCGGCCAACAGATGTCGTGGAGGCCGGAGTTCTTTAGGTGGTTATGGTGCCAGTTAATCGTAGTGGAGGACTGGCCATATGCAGGAACTGACTTCACCGGAGACCCAGATCTCCCACTGCCAGAAGGAGATGACTGGGACGAGGAGTTGGGTAAGACCTCATTTTTTTGATTTTTATGTTTTATTTTTTTTTTTGTTAATACACATTCGTCCTAACACATTTTAGATATGTATGTAGATGTGGGACCTGAGAGACCAGCTGGGATGTCTCCAATCTCATGGAGGACTCAGCGAGCCCCTGATCCTCAGGTTGAGGGCACCGGAGGAGAGGAGTTGATCCAGAATCTCGAGGGCATGCCCGAGGGATCCCGGACTATGCTTGGCTGGCGGACGTACCGATGGCATACCAGCATCATACGGTGGGAGTTCCAAGTCGGATCCACCGAATCCTGAGACGCTTAGTGCGTGCAGTCACATGCTATCATGAGCACCATGCGGATTAGCTCTTAGGATTTATACCACACCTATTTTTTGAGAGACGTATCGTCTCCGGATGTACTTAAGACGATTATGTATATTTTGACTTTATGTGACACACTCTATGTAAACATTTCGACACACACACACACACACACACACACACACACACACATATATATATATACATATGACTATTTTGGATGGATCTTTTACATGTGATGATGTTTTTATATGTCATGCGAATGTCTAATACAAATGTAATCTAATGTATCAGTTACATAACAAATGACCCAATGCGAAATGTATTCACACAATGTATCTACTCACACATTTCATTTTTATGCAAGCTTAAAAGCACACATGAACACACTCATATGCAAACTATGCTTGAAATGAGGAAGACGGGCATGCCCCCCAGCATGGTGTCTCAATTCGAGGTGCATGCCCCCCAAGCTTCAGTCCATTGAAAATGGAGTGAAGGTTCAAAACAAAAATTCGAATTGAACATGCTTGTGTTTCATTATTTTAACGAGGTTGACATACTTAAAAGAACCATCCTCAAACAACTTGTTTCATTTTTTTTAGGAGCTCGACACAAGTGGAGGAACTATGCTTCGAGAACTTGGTTTCATTTTTTAAAGAGCTTGAGACAGGGAGGAAACCGTGCTCTAACCGACTTACATAAAAATGAACAAGATGGCGGTGCTTCCAAGAGTTCCACTCCCGATGGAAGGAAAACATCCTTGAAGTCAGGACCCAATGCCCCCAGTACACTATGCACGACGGTGTCGTTACTGAGCACAGGAACGGGGTAGGTGGCCACATAGTTGACCTGCGGTGAGGCAGATACAACGGGTGGATAGAAACCAGGAGGGGGTGATGGCGGGCCAGATGCCACATTAGGACCAAAGAACGAAAGTTGATCAATGGTCACAATCTGTCCTTCATGTGGAAAGCACATCACGCGAAAGAGGGAGGAGACAAGCGCTCCCATGGCATAGGTGTAATTGTGCCCCAAAATCAGATTGAAATCTAAGGGGCTTGGAACAACCATCACATCCATATGGATGGTTTTACCTCCCAAAGTAACAGGTAACCTTGGAAGGATCCCCAACGGTTGACTCGTTCTTCTATTGAATGTCAATAGATTCTGCGTAACGGGCGCAAGCAATGGCGAACCGAAAGCTTGCCAGGTAGTTGAAGACAGAATACTAATAGAGGCACCTTCGTCTATAATGGTGCTGGGTAAAACCAGACCAAGGGCCTGCACTGTGATCTCGAAAGGCACATAAGACGGAAGGCAAAATCCTGCAAATCGGTTCCAATCAAAGGAAGCGACCAAACTACTCGGAGGGGCTACCATCGAAATGCGAAGGTCTTCCCCTAATGTTGCGGAAGAAGAAGCACCCTCCGTGACCTCCATCTCGAAGGTAGGAGGGATATCCTCTGGGACTTCAACCACAGGAGGCGGAGGAGCAAATTCTGAAAGTGAAGAGACAGGAGAATCTTTCTCCAAGTCCAAAGAATCTGAAGAAACCAGAAGCACATGAGGGTTATGAGATCCACTCTCCACGGAAAAGACCTGGTGCACCGTAGATGGGGCCAGCTCAACTGATCCCACGACCAATGGTTGGTCGGGAATGGATTCCTTAATTCGAATTTCCGGAGGAGTGGGATTGACCAAGGATGACTCTTGGCCAATCATGGCATCAGTGGGTGGAAGACTCAAAGAAAGCTATTTATAACCAGCTGAGAGGCATGGTGTAGAAACAGTCGGGTTGTCCAAGACTCGCTTGGCTTCATCCATATAAGGACAAAGGTGAATGGCATGGTGCCCTTCACACAACTTACAGGGATTGGTGACCTTACCCTGTTTTTTAAGAGTCTTATCAGTCGCAGTTGAAGATGTGCCCCCAACATTGCTCCCGGAAGTCAAAGGCAATGGTGGACGACCGTTGGACCATACTTCAAGAACCTTGGGAATGACAGGGTAGTCTCGAAGCAGATGGTCTCCCGTGCAAAACATGCAAGGGAACTTGACTTTCCGCGGAGGGTTGGAGAGCCTATCAAGAGGAGATTCCTCAGAGACAGGAGCTGTACATTTAACCTCTCACTTATCGAACTTCTTCTTCTTTGTCTTCTTCTTCTTCTTCTTAGTCACCTGGTTACTCGATCCAGACTTTCACCAGGCGAAGTAGAAGATGAGGACGCAGAAATAGGCGAAGAAGGGGAGAGGTACACCTTGGAATCAACATGATGTTGTGCCGACGGAGGAACTGATTGAATAGTAGTGGAGGCATTCAGGACTACAGAGGTTGAGAACAACCAAACAAGCAATCCGACAGTTAACCCAAGAAGGGACAACATCGCCATGTAAGGAGCACCAACATTCCCAAAAGGAGGAAAATGACCAGGATTCCCTTCTGAGGGGATTCCTTGGTTGGTAAACTCTGAAAAAGTTGCCATCAAAACTCAAAACCACACATGGGCCGAAAAAGAGTCAAGAGACACGATCAAGCGGTCAATAAGCAATATCTAACAGGGTGTGTAATCGTGGGTGATTAATTTTACCACATTGAAAAATAAGAAACTTCACCGTTTCATGTTTTAAGAGTCGAGAAATGATAAAAGATGACTCTATCTCTTTCAGGTTTGACACAAGCATGAAAGGACAAGCGCTTGACGGTCTTTTCAAATTTAGGGAGTCAGAAAAGATGAAATGACTGCTCAGGAATACTAGGCACAAAGGGTGTACCAAATAACCGTGAACTGCAATATACACCTTGGTTTTAATAATGAAGAAGAAATCAACCAAGGACTTTCTGTACGTGCAGGCAATCTCCCCGAATGCTGTGTTCGGTGTATCACGGGTATAGGGCGGCAGACTCGGCTTCCTGTGGATAAAGGATTGAAAACCTAGAGGGGTCTCCCTTTATATACGCGACGGTACGGGGAGCACAAGTCCGTACTAGCGCTGTCTAAAGCCAAAAGGCGAACGACAACTACTAGGTTTAAAGACGCCGGAACACGTCTCTAACCTAGACCTCTAAATATGTTTCGTTAGATTTCAATGCTGCCTTAGGTTAATTGAATAGATTTTAAAGTTGATCTTCAATTAGGTTTCAATTTTCAGGCCCTAACGAATGTATTGTTTCAGAAACTCCTAAATGCAAGGCTACATGCCACAGTAGACAATTTCGTTCGATGAAAAACTAGTTACAGAAGAGTTGAGAGTCTTTACACAAACCAAATGATCGAAAGACAAACAATGAGATCTCTAATGCAACTAATGAAATTGAGAACTTTTCATTCAAATCACTAATTACTAGTAAAATCGAAAAATTTCAATTTGCACTAATTCAACCAAAAGCACAAGAGATTTTTTTTTTGTGATTTTCAACGTTTGATAGCTAAATGCACTAAACAAACTGAAAATAAACGGAACAACTTGAGAAATTATATTGAGATAGCAAAACAAACAAATTTCACTCAATGACACAAGCAATCAGATCCCAAATCGACCGAAGTCTCTCAAAACCAAGAAAAAGACTCAAAGGCTCCAATGGACCGTGTGATCTAGGCCCAAAGCAAGACCAAACGAAATTTGAATGAAGAAACAAGCAACCACTCAAAAATCGCAACAAAACAGTGAACAAATACTAAAAGAATGCAGAGGAGCAATCAGAGAGTTGACTGGATGAACGAAACACCAAAACTCTCAAGGAGGGCTCGATACACAAAGCCACTAGATGCCCTAGGGCTTAAAACATGAAATCGATAGATAAAAGAAAACAACCAAAGGATGAAGGCAAATTCCCAGTCAAACAGGACTCCAACACACTCAGGTAGTCGAAAAATCAAGAAGAAAAGCACTGACCAGACCTAGAGAGCTCAAAACTGAGCAAACTCAAAAACCCTGCAGGAGTGGCGCGACTGTAAGGCTGCAACTGGCACCAGAAAGCAATTGGCGCGGGCTATAAAAAAGAAACATGCGCCAATTGGCGCGACTGTCGGGCTAAAAAGCGCGCCAATCGAGTTTCTCAGCCAAAAACAAGAAAGAAATACTCTATAAGCAGATCAATGTAAACTAAGCAAACCAAGAAGCAAAAAACAGTAAAAGAACCCAGCCCAGAAGGCTAACCAAGCAAGGAAAATCATAAAATAATCAAAACGAGACAATCTAAACGAGACAATGAAATCTAGACGATCCCCAGCAGAGTCGCCAAATTGTTGAGGAGGTAAATCCCCTCTGCGGACAGAGGCGATCCCTACTAGCCCAGCAGGGGTCTAACAATAATCATTAAATGTTACAGCGCAAGTTCCTAGTTACGAATAAAAGACCAAAGATGGAGGCCTACCTGGAATCCAATGCTATGATCCGTAGAAGAGAGCATTCCCGTTACTCAGCCTCGGCAGATCACGATTCTCCCATGATCTCCAGGGATGGACACCTGCACACGTAAGAAACAACACGAATACAAGAATAAAATCCAGAATACGCAACTATATATCAGTCAGAAAGGATATAACTCATATTAACATAAGTGAAAACAAAGTGGAACCATAACCGTAATCATTCATTAAATAACAATCGAAAGAGAGTACAACCAATGTTCTGATGTCGCGGTCTCCTTCGGATGGGTCTCCAGTCGTTCACGTCTCGCAAAGCTCACCAGGGAAAGGGCAAACCTCTCCAGAGTCTCTCGACGATAGTCTTCTTACTTGAGTCGGCCTTAAGGGAAGAAAGAGGGCTCTTACAGCACAAAGGCTCTTGGGAATTTGGAGATTCAAAGCTTAGGCACTTCCAGACTAGCTTGCCATGGAATTGAGCAGGCTTTTATAGATGGGGAAGGAGGGAGTTGGGATCCCTATTATTGTGGGATTGGCCCTATCAACAAGGAAGGTTCCATTGGAGGTGGCAAACCACTTCCCTTCCATAGAACTCCCGCAGCCAAACCTCCCAACTCAAGATAGGCAATGGTTTCTGAGTTTGTTGAAACACAACTTCCGCCATCTTTATTTAAAAAACACTCCTTAAATTGGCTCGCGCGACTACTGCTCTGGGACAGAGTGCCAGTTGGTGCGGCATCTTTGTAGGATTTTCCCCATTGGCACGAGTGATGAACTGTCTGCCCGCGCCAATGCTAAAGGAGATGTTTTCATGATATTTTGCAAGGAGATGTATTTAGGGCTATTGAAGCTCATGCTTAGAGGAATGCATTGATGATGGTTTCAAGGCATGACAATGTTCACAGGTCACAAAATGGGTCCTCCATTGTGCGGGACGGGGAATGGTAGGGACGGTGACAAATTACTGTGTAACAGTTTTTAAGGTGGAAACTCACTCTATGACAAAAATGACCTAATGCTTTTCTAATATTTCTTTAATATTCAACTCCAATTGGAAATAAAGCTCCAACTTCCTAGAATCTAGAAAAGCATTCTTCTCTAGCTCTGACTGGATGGATGATCCAACGCCTGAGACTCTTCAGTAGTCAACTGAACAGATGCCCCAACACCCAATGAGCTACAACTCACCCTAGCACCACCGTACCACCCTATAGAAGAATAAAACAAGAATGGACTCTCGTACCAAGGAAAGTGGTCTACTTTACAATGATATAGAACGATGTAGAAGAAGAAGATAGACTAGACCATAACCCAAACTATGACACAACCACCTAATGATGATCCTAGACCTCCCGACACTTCCTCTTCAACTCTTGGTAGATAGACACTTGTACAATTTTTACAATGATGTATTTACAATGACTTAGTACAATGATACCTTTACAATGATTGTATGCAGTGCTGCCCACTTGAAGAATTCATGTGGTGAACTTCTTATTGCTGTTATGCACCTTGGTTTCTGCTCTTGTCATGCTACCCTCTACTGCACCTTGCTTTGATTTGCTTCCCTAGAAAGTCCGGTCCTTTGCACCCTTGACGACACATGATCTAGCTTTTTCTTTCCTTCTAGGAGCTCGATAT
The DNA here is from genome assembly GCA_034641835.2 of Pinus albicaulis. NCBI lineage: Eukaryota > Viridiplantae > Streptophyta > Pinopsida > Pinales > Pinaceae > Pinus > Pinus albicaulis. The sequence continues at coordinate 137,826,951 of CM076572.1, read as the reverse complement.
TGAATCTGGTGTATCTCTTTTATTTGAGATCTCTAATATGTGATTTTTAGTTCTATAGTAGTCCTCAGAGTCTTCTTTCTAATGCGATAGGTCTGACCCAATTTGGATTCTTCAAGAGGCAGTTATGCCCAATCTATCACAATGCCCTAATTATAGACTGTTTCAGTAGAGTGAACTTGTCAGGCATTCCACATGTCACTTTTTCTTCAGTCGGCTCTGAGATTGATATAGCGAAAACTACAGTCCGTGCACTATTTTCCACTTTTTACAAAATTCTAATCCAATGCTCAGAGAGAGAGAGTTATGAAAATTTTCCGAAGGTCACTTTTTTGCGATGAATTTCAGGAGCGTGCAAAAACACTGACTTCCACAGATCATATCTCCGAAAATATTGTGCACTTCGATCTGAAATTTTTACAGGAGCTTCCTTAGGACTTTGGCTTCTCCTCATAAAAATTTTAGCTTCTAAACCTTCATAGAAACAAATTTAGAGAAAAAATTCCACGATGACCTGTTTCAGATGACAAAATCCCTACATAAGGAGGATATGAGGATCACAATTTATATAAATGCTTAGGTTGAGAGGGGCTTCAACAAGTGAACATGGGAGGGATTTTAGGAGCTTAAAAATTATTAATTATTAACTTTTCAATGACCCATGCTACAACTCCATGGGGTTTTAGCCCACTAACTGGGGTTACAAACTTCAACCATGAATATCTCTCAAACCATGAAGAATTATGTGGTGTGCCATATATCAACGGAAACATTAGAAACCATCAAAATCATTCTTGACCCATAATACAATAATTTTGTAGGTAAAAATTCCCATGAAATATTGGGGTAGCCCCTCGTGCTGCTTAGGTTGACATCAATGGCAACCGCTGATCAACAAGCTCAACTGACATAAGAAATTCAAACTGTGTAAGTCTTGGATCTCACGCAGAGACATATTTTCTGCAGTGCCATAAAAGAAAAACCCACTAAAATAATGATTTACCATACCATTATTATTTACAGATGAACTATATGAAAATAATCTGATGATCTCGGAGAATAAGTACTGATGCCGTACATCTATGTGACCATAAAGTTATGTGAATCAATTCCTACTATAGTTGAGTATAGATGAAAATCTTACTTTAGACTTGATTTATACTGACCAAATCATAGAGATACTTTACGTGTTGTGTTGTAGAAGAAACATGCATGATCAAGGTGAAAGAATAGATGCCCATACTGAGGGATCATCAAGGAAAGATGCCAATAAAAAAAATAGAGGTTATCGGGACATGACATAATAGTCTGGATGCAAAGATACCAGTTTGAATATCTTAAAGCAGGAGGAGAATAGTTATGAGAGCATAATCTGAAAGAAAAATATGATCATCATTGATGTCTTGTAGCAAGCATGGACCTAGAATAAAATTATCATCAATCGCAAGCATAGAATAAGGTTGGGCTACATCTGTTGAGGGAAATAGTAGCTTAATGGGAGCATCAAAGGACTTGGCAACACTAACTATCACAGGGGTTAATAAGACCCAAAAAACATATTATATACAAAGAGTCTTGCCAAGAGGATAACCCCAGTTTTTAATGATCCAAGAGATAACATCTCAATACCCTGTATGCAAAATGAAAATTTCAAAACGTTGTTTGCAAGCCAGTGCTTCTTCAATGCATACCACTTGCACAAGATGTGATTTGGTGAACTCTACTTCCATAGATTTAAAAATATGGAATATGTCTGTTTATTGGTGAATGATTCCACTTCTTGGAAGAAAGCGCTCAATAGAAGGTAACAATGTGGAATCGGAGGAAAGCACATTGCATGGTCTCTTGACAGAATGATAACAACCAACATATTTAGTAAGGCATGATGTCAGAACTACATTCAAGTTTGGATTCACATTTACATCAAGCGATGTCACTGATAAAACTGCTAGAGTGGCACTTGTGAGCTTTTCATTCATCCTTATGGCTAATAGTAGACCTAGGATACCAGGCCTCAACAATTCAAAATCCACCTCAATTGGATTTAATATGAATGCGCCGATCTCGACAATAAAAAGCAAGATTAAACACTTTCAAATTCACACAGGGTCTGAAAAATATTTGAATATAGGGTCTGTCCATATTGCAGAGTACGTAAGATAAAGTTTGGAACAAGGATATCACGGCCATTAAGATGTATCAGTATCTCATGTTCCTTCCAATCTCATATATCTCCATGTAAATTTGAATAGATGATCGAATGTCTAACAAAGGTAGAGATCTGAACCTTGAATCTATATTCTAAGACTGTGGAAACTATCATAACTTCATTATTGTCCTCAGATATACATCTTCCATGGTTTGGATAACAATAATTCACACTACAAACTTATTATTGATTGTTTTCTTACTTGAGCTTGTCCTCACCTGATTTTTGATACCATGTTAATTTTAGGACAATGTTTTCTTTGCCGAGGATAGTTACTTCTAAGATCCATATTAGCCGAAATTTAATTCATTTTATTTCCATTAGAAATCACATAGGACATAATCATATAAAGAGTAACTGATGAAATAACATAGATGATAAGAGCATAGAACAAGCCAAGATAGCAAGACACAAGGATATGGCTCAAGCCAGGGAAAAACCCTTGATCAATTCATCTTATTATCAAATATAAAATGTTCAGTAGAGTATGAGAGTACAAATAGAGTCAAGCATGACTTGCCAATAAGATGATCAATACCTCCCTTCAAATGATAAAGAAGCATCTTAGACATAACTTCTATTCAGCCTTCAGATAATAGAAGACATACACTGTCCTATACAGAGATCAACGATAGGCAAAGTGACTCCAAGTCTATCTCCCAAAGAAGTTTAATATTGAATTGGAAAAAGTGGACATCAGCTGATGATCATGAACCCAAAGAAATCAATTCTTGATATTATTGTAGTTCTGGTTACGGCATATTTCAGACCTAACATAGATCATCAAAGATATATGAAGGAACTTCAAAGGAGCTCGCACTTCCTTGTAGAGATAGTAGCTTAGAATGAACTGATATAGAGCTTTACAATCTCCATCAACCATTGGTTCAAACCTTGAAACATATGCAGCTATTATGTGAAGATAAATTATGTTGAGACAGAGCTTAAGTGACCTTGAAATATCCTAGATTAGCTCAACCATCCTTTTCATAGGACTCGTTGTTCTCAAAAGACCATGAGGTATGCCCATACTTTCTTTAATGGCCTCGGTCATCCTTCTAATGGAGTATGGTTCATGAAACAAGAGGGTACATGCTTGCGGCCTAACTGAAGCATACTTATAAGAGCATAACCATCCTAGTACATTCCCTATACCGACCAGAACTATCCTCAAGACTTGCGGCTGACCAAAAGCATCTAAAAACCCAAAGACAAATTACCCTTCGTCCTCCTCTCCTAAGTACTCAGATGCCTCAGACATTTCTCCAAGCGTGGATGGATCAAATGACTTAAGAAGGTGCCTCTATTTATATAAGATGAAGAGGGTGAAGAGACATGTATATTGGAAATGTTGGGATGACATGGAGATAAGGCCAACCTTGTTAATTTATGTGAGGAAGAATAAATTCAAAATACCACTTCTACTTGTCCAAATTTGATGATATTTAGATTGATTTTGGTCCTCTCAAAAAGAGGAATTCAATGCTGCAATTATCTTTCCCATAGGAGTTGTCCAAAGTGGAATTTTGCCATAGTTGCCAATTTTAACAATCCTTTGTAGTTGTTTATAGTATATGGGGAGTCGAGACTAAAGTGATTACTTCATCATTTAATACATCCTATACTTTGGATGCTTCTTCCATCCTTCACTTACTAGATGAGGTCATCATTATTGGTACTTCATTTTGAGGTTTACAACCTAACAATGCTTCTCCTTCGAGAATGTAGTGATGCCGAGATTTGAGATGATACTGTTCATGTGGATGTACAATAGTTTGATGATGATGGTAGAAAACCCTCTACTACACTGTTTCCATATTTTCTTTGATTTTTTGTTTCTTGGTGATCTCATGCTTCTTGTTTTGGGTTGATCTTGGTGATGCATGCATCTTTCATGTTGATGTAGATAGTTTGTCTTGATGCATATTTTCTTTCCACTCATGGTTTTATGGATCATAGTAACATTTTCTTGGAGACATGAATCAGTACATGTCATGTTATGAGGATGATGTGCTCTCAAAGTTTGTCTATGTTTTGAAACTTGTCCACAGTCCCAAAGGAAAGATGACTTAGAACTTGCACACATGCTGAGATTTTTGGCAACAGTAATGGGACGACAAACAGACATAGTCTTGAAGCTCCGAGCTCATCATTGTGACTGGAAAAGATAGAAAAGGCTAAAATATGACCAAGCTACTCATGTGCTGGCTTTTAAATCAAACTGGAATTTCTAATAATAAATATGTTGTTAGGATAAGTGGTGTGTTATTTGTTAGCAATTTTTTATACACTGGCTAGTGCTCTTCCATTTGATATATGGGAGAGAACTTCATTTCCAACAAAAAATAAGAATTTACTTTATGACAGTGAATTTGAAAGGATAGTGGCGTGAATTTCACATCGATCTATTCACTTAGCAGCCTTTATCTAAATAATTACAACAACATTCATTCTCAGGTCTGATATTATTGCATGTCCAACAGATTTTTCCAGGAACTAAATAGATACATAGCTTGTCATGAAGGTTTGACATCCAATAATATTTACACTCCATTTGTAAATCATTATGCAATCATAGTGTTCATCATACAATGTTACACTGTAGCTACAATTTTTTTTATTGATTGGGTCATAGGATTGAACTCTGTCACAATTGTTTTGAAAATTAAGATTTACTGTGATTTCTCATACTACTTCAACCCCTACATTCTTGTAGCTCATTCTCTCGTATCCAAAATAAACGTACATACAAGTCTATCTTTGTCTTAATATGCATTGTCTCTTTTGGTCCTATTGTCGGCTTGTTTTTCTTGTATATTTTGGGTTTCTTGTTATGCATCACACTATAAATTTTAGTAGCAAAACTTTGTAGTGTCCCTTAACACACTTTTCAACAACAATGCACTTTAGTAATCCTAATTTATTCTCCTTGGTCGAGTTTCTGTTTTCAGGAGCTCACCACCCATTGTGATTGGAAGAGAGATGCAAGTGTGCATGTTTATCCTTGTCTTTGTTTGGAGCTTTCCTTTCATCCCAAAATTTAGCCAAGTAAGCCTTGTTGTATACTTTGGATTCAATGAATAGGCTAAATAATGCAAATGGGTATTTTAGATGGCCCATCTATTGATAATTATCCCCTTCATGGATTCCATACAAAACAGGATCCCACTCTTCAAGAATCTACTGAATTCTTTCCAAAATACAATCAATATGCTCATAAATGTCTCCAAACATAGGAATATCCATATTATAAAGTTTGTAGCAGATCTACTATGGATTCAATATGGAAAGAAACAACTCAATCTAACCTTAGAAGCCTTATCGAGAATGTGAATTCTGATGTGCATTGCTTTTTTAGTGTTGGGTGATCTCCATGTTCGCCAGTTGTGACAAACTGCCATAAAAGACAAAGCAACCCTAGTATTGCATAAGTGAGTCAAGACATGGTGTGATGCAAATATATTTTCTCCAATCTTAAGAAGTTGGAGCTTGGTAAATAATCTACACATTTTTTATGCATGTTGGTCCTTTGTAATAAAATATTATATTTCTTTTTCTTCATCAATATATTTTTTTGTTTGTGCAACTTTAACAAAAATAGCTTTGAAAGCAAGATTCAAACTATGAACTACACATTGTGTCCCAAACATATGGTCATACCTACTCAATGATTCCATCAATTGCTTTGCATGACCTTGCATTGTCTGTGATAAATTGCATGACGTTTGAAGCATTCTCACCTTACAACCTTGTTTGGGCTTAGGGTATGTAATTTTTTGTACATTTTCTGTATTCTACATATACAATATGATCAACATATGATTGATTGTAATGTATCTGTATCCATATTGAAAGGTACAACCAAAAATATGCCCTATACAAATTCATGGAAAATCTCCCCCAAAATCATTGTAAATAAAAAGGCCTCAAAAATATTGATTTCATAGGTCTAAGGTATAAACTTTGTAAATGTTTATAGCACATCTTAAATTTTTTCTACTTATTATTTAAATTTTCTAGCATTTCGGAAAAGTCACATGTTTTTCATTTTGTTATATGTTGACACCTACATCTAGTTGTATGTGATTTGTTTAGGTACACATTTTTGTTGTATAGCATCAATATACCCATATTCATATATTGTAGCCATGATTTGAAATCTCAATTACTTTTGTAAGTCTAAACCATGCATTCAATGCTATTTTCCTCATTTGAAACATTTATTGCTCTCAAGGAGTCTGGGCTTGAGGGAGACATACTATCAAATTGATTGATGGCTGGTTGTTGTATTAGTCCACAACAAGTTCTCCTTCTGTATAACAATGGTGCATACTTTTTTAGAGTTTGTCTCTTGTAACCCATGGGTGCTTCATTCACCAATCTAAACACAACTTTACAATAAAGAGACACAATACTCTATAAAGGGAATACCACATGCATGCATGGCAGGGGCAACTCCGCTATCTGCTTCTTCCCTCTTTCCACAATCAAACATTATTTCCAAGAGTTTGGTGTTCAATATCTTCCAGGCTTCCTCAATTGTTGAAGGAACTTATTGCACCTTTTTTTAACCTACAAGAACACGCTTGCATCCATCCTTTCTTCCCTGGCTAACTGTGCGTCATCATGCACCTTTTGAAATTGTGCCTCAATGTTTCGGGTGATAGATTACAAAAAATAACCCCATTGTTAGGAATCCAAACAAAAGGGCTTTACCTCTTGAGTATGAAGCCAAAATTTTCCTCGCACTTATGCAATTCCGTAAGTTGTTTCCCCCTTATTTTTCTCCATTTTCTCTTTCTTTGACCCACTTCCATGGAGGGGAATCAATGGGAAATTTCTGTTATTTTTTTCCCCGTCTCCTCTCCCTTCACAAATTCTTCCACCTTGATTTCTATGATCATACCCTCCTCGCAATGATGAATGAGATTCCATAAAAATAATATAGGAGAGAAAGAAACAAACGAACAAATAAGAGTTTTAGGTGTTGTTCTTCTGGCCAAAACTCTGTTATGAGTTCCTCCCTTCAAATCTACTTGCCAAAGTTGTTTTCCAATGTTGTTCTACCAAACTTGTACATCCTAAGTTTTTATCATTTATGCTCTCCAAATCTGCTCTCCGAAGTATGAAACTAAAAAATGAGATGAATTGGGGTTTGAAGTACTTTTGTAGAGAGCCAGGGTGGGAAGCTTTGATAAATAGGGGGGCCAACCCTCTTCAAATGCTAGTTGGTGTGGGGACGCCATGTCGACCACTCTACCTGTTCCCTCCAAAATCAGCAAGGTATTTTACAACTTTATTTTGATTTTATGTAGGAAATGTTCCTTATACTGATCAATGCTCTATCCTAGAGATTCTGACGTGAATCAATAAATCTACATTTCTAATATAAAATGGAAACCCATTTACCAGCCTACGATGGTGATTCCAAGGGTGGAAAACTGTCTAGGATTCATTGTGTATTTTTAATATTTCATTTTCATTAAAATAATTATTATATTTATGCTTAATATGCCTTGAAAGTCGAATCCGTCTGGTAGAAATGGTAATTATATTATGTATGCTATGATAGTCTAATTCACAGATGGAGGTTGTAGCCTAGAGATCAATCTAATATTCTCTATGAAATATTTCCAACAAAGTAAATAGGTTCTCAAAATTGCATTCTTGAAAGTATCTTATGTGGTTGACTGTCTCCAAACAAGGTGACATCTTGTTCTTATGTGATATGCTCTTTTCTTGAAGTCATAATTTATGGGTCTTGCTCTACACTTATGTTTACAGGTTTTGCTTATGCAAGTCATGATCAATTGAATAATGTTAACATGTTATTTAGTATGCAGTGTTTGCAGCTTACCATTTAGCCCTTGAGCCCTGTTTCCTTGCAAATGAAGGGGCCACCTTGCTTGAACTTCCCTTGAAATCACCAATAATTGTTGCATTAACAGAAAAACAATTAAATTTAGATAGATCTATTTCTATGATACCTAGTTTTTCATGTCTTTTTATTCTTACATAGTTTTCTCTTGCTATCTTGTAGACTTTGCATTTATGCAGTAATAATTGGCAAATTTTGATGTACCAAAATACCAAAACATGCAGAATTTGGGTTGTCATTTCTATAATGAACCCTTAGAATATAATATTCCTAAATTAGCATACAACTAATTGGAATATTAAAATTTTGATTTTATTTTTATTTGGAGGAATAAGAGGGTATGGAGACCCATAAATCTCCATAGTAGGAATAAAGACACTCCTAGTGGGAATGGAGGTCATCCAAAAAGATGGATTGAAGGCCCTTAGGTGTGAAAAGGGGCTGGAGCATGAAGACTGGGTCAATTTTGACCAAATCAACAACCTTGTCATGGAGTAGTGGCATCAATGAAAGACAATGCAGTTTTAGATGGAGACTCTTTGCATGGAAGTATTGCCATTATTTTATGGGGCTTAGGGTTTGGAAGCTCGCAAATTATATAAGGAAGAGGATGAAAGCCATATTTCATTATTTTGATGTTTATATTTATGAATATATGGTCTGTTTAGACATATATATTTCTTTGGTTGTTTAGCTAAGATTGCAAGTGCTTCTTAGCATTGAGTGTTCGTGATTGAGAATCCCACCTCTTTCCTTGAGAGACCTCTTGGAAGAGTTTTGTACTACATTTCACTATCATGCATTTGGCCAATACTTCAGTCTTAATGTACAATATAGTTCCTATTTAGGATTTGCGTTTGTGTTGTAGGGCAGAAGTTGTGGAAGTTTGATTTGGGAGATTTCTTAGCTAGATCTCATTGGAGGGAGGTCTCTTTCTCTTGGGAGGCTAGTAAATAAGTTCCTAGAGAATCATTGATACATTTGGCATCAGGCCATAATGTTTTTATCCCCTACAACGTAGTTCTAGTCCATGAGTGCGTAATTTTAGTGAGTTGTTGTGGTGGGCAACCTAAAAAGGGCCGAAAATCCAAAGTTAAAATCTGGCGAAACCATTTCTGGGTTTTGCTGGGTTTTGTGAGTAGAATCTACGGTTAAAATCCCGAATTATTCTGAGAACTCGAACAACCTTCTGCACATGGTTCTTCTTCATAATAACAATAGTTTCCACTAATAGCAACAGTAACATCACACATTCCCAGTGCTTGGTTTCTTTGGTGTATTTCAATCATCTTGTGGCTTGAGTGCATTCCTTTTGGAGAAGTATGTACTTTCATTTGATTTTGATGTATAATGATATGGCTCAAATGTTTTCTGCCCATATTTATGATGTTTTAATGTATTCCAACATTTTTCCAGTTCTACATGTTTAATTCTTATTTTAAAGTAGTTGGAATTGTGCATATGTTCTATATTCTTATCTTTTCCAATTTGGAATATTACAGTGGTATCAGAGCATAATCTTGGCTCGACCTATGGATCTCAGCCATTATGCTATCAGGAGAATAGGAAGAAGGAGAAAGAGATCAGAATGATGGAAAGAATGAGTTTTATCTCATCTCTTTTCAGATCTAAGAGGGACCTCACCAAGGAGGTCAAGAAAAGAAATGGAACCATAGTAGGGTTTCAAGATGAGGAAGGTCCTTGTAATTCCTATCAGTAGAAGAAAGAATTGGTATTGCATAGAGCTCTAAAGCAATACACCATGCCCTTTTCTTAAGAAGGAGAAGACAAAAGGCATGGAGATGGAGGGCACTTAGATCATGAGATTCTAAGTGAGTATCTTGCAGAATAAAAATCTTAATCAAGAGCTTTCAAGGAGAATCTAACTCTCCCACAGTTCATTCAGCTCAAAAAGGAAAGAAGACCTTGTAGCAATATATTGCTCTTGTCTACATTTGATGGGTCATCCATATGCATAGCAAGAGCTTGGGGAATGAAGTTGGATGCATTCTTCCTACTACTTCTAGTAGTAGAAAGAGAAGTTGTTTAGATTGTAGCGATGCACCTTGAGGGTGAAGAAAACATTTGGTGGTTCAGCCATTTGAGTCATGCACAAGTGACTGCATATGTAGATTTTACTCAAAGCTTGATAAAAAATTTTGATAAAAGGAAATCAGAGGAGAAGAGGCCTTCACCACCACTTGCTGCAGAAGCACTTGCATCAGGATAAATAACCCTTGCACCTTTGCAAAGTGGTCTTGATCTCTTGACATTTAGAGTCCCATGTGCTATTCTGGAGATGCACGAGGAGGAGGAGACTTGTACCAGCATTGATGCAGCCATAAAAGAGTAGCCATCATCATCAGTAGTTGGGGAAGCCATCACACTGGAGCAAGGAACCCTTGTAGCGGTGCAAGATGTTCCCAAGCTTCACCGAGGTATGCACATGTTTCCATTTTCTGTTATTTCAGCACATCATATGGAGGATTGTGGGAATATACCCTTGCATGACCTAGGGTCAAAGTACATTGCTGATTTGGAGCAACAGATTATCACTGTGCTGGGGAACCTTGATTTATTCAAGGAGGAGATTTACATTCATCCTAGTATATCATTGTTGGGTTACACACAACTCTTGGGGTTGGAGTGTAGATTTTTGGAGGATTGGATGAGTATTGTACTAAACAATGCAATGAAGAACTATGTGTTCAACATTGAGCATGATCTTAAGATAGCAGATGCACCATCATGGAGATCAACAATGCTGTCAATGACCAGCAGTGATGAGTTGGGGGCCCAACTGATATTGAGACATTCCGATGACCAACACACTTGTGCAGCAGTGGATGAACAGATGATTGATGAGAGACATTTTATCTTCCATTGTTGTGAAGGATCTTTCTTTATGAGCATTTGACAGCTCAATGAGAAGATTTTGCCTTCAACATACATGGATCCTTATGGATTCAACATGGTCATTGATGAGTGGTATTTACTTGGAGACCTCTAGGAGATTTCCTTTCAAGAACCCATGAAATGCAAAGATAGAAATCTGATTTGGGAGGATGGTATTCTCTATTGGAGAAATACCAATTTTGAGCATAATGATAGACACTCACCATTGGTTGGATGGGTGATGAGCAAGAGGTTAGAAAGCCACTTACAGATCTATGGCACAGGGCAGTAGGAGGCAAGGTTGTGTTGGCTACTCTTGAAAGAGTTTGGTCATCATGTACCACATTCTATTTCAAAGAGTAGGTTGGTGGATGGTACTTGCATCATATGGCAGGAAGGAGTTTGGGTGTATTGGGATGATGTGATATCTTTCATGTCAACCATCATGTTGCTGCTCCATGGTTTTTATGGTGATGGTGCGGGAAGGCCACAAGGGTTGTTGTTGCTTTGGAAAATCTTGGGAGAGTATGGGCTGATTCTCTCCCATAATTTTCATGATGTTGCAGGAGTAGGTGATGGCACCATCATGGTGCAAAGGGGATACTCCTTAGCCTTGGAGGATCAGGAGATAATTCCACTTTGGAAGGAATATCCCATATATAGTAGCATTATGGTAGATGACTTTGACATGTGGCATGTCAAAGGATGGAGCTATGAGATGACATGAGCCTTGTCACAAAGGCCAACAACACTATCACTTGGGAGCTTGGATTTGTTGATGGAGTGTTCCCAGGATCACTTCAAATATGATGCACTTGATGGGCAAGTAAGATATGAGAGTGATGGAGTAGTGGATGAAGACATCTATTACCATGATACGATCTGCTTGAATTGGATTTCCAAGCAAAAGAAGAATTATTTTCATGCAACACATGGTTCATTCCTCTTCATAGTAGTATGTCATACCACTATGGAGGGCTCACTCATGGATCTTATTATCAACTTACTCTCAGTACATGGTAATAATTATGATTTTACATTTATTGATTATCTAACACAGTATTTTCATTATCTTACCATCTATATACAGTGCATTGATCCACAAGAGGGCAAGCCTCTAATTGGGCTTCATGGTCATTTTGGGACCAAAAACAGTGATGGGGATAGCCATCTCTTGAATGGCTTGGGAAAAGTATTGTACTATTATTTGTATGCTCAGTTGATAAACAATGCCATTTACTATTTGCTAATAGATGAGATGACATGCACAACTAGCAACTTGTTGGGAGACAACTTGCCATGTTATGTTTTGAAACAACAGTTAGGAAAAATGTGTTGTAACCACTTGAGAAATTGTTGTTACTTTCTAGCACTACATGAAACCTTCAGTATCTTTCTCATTTGGACGCCATATGGTGATAATGTTCTATTCATCATATATGGGATAGTTTGGGCCAGCATAATTCATGACACTAGAGAGAGGATATTTGAGGATCCAATTTTCTTTTTGCTTCTTGAAGGCAACATTGTTGCAGACCAAAATCAACAACCACTCTACAATTATCACAAGTGGAGGGAGAGACATCATGAGATAGAAAATTTGGTCTATCAAGTTGAGCTATGCAGCCCACCTACATCGCAGGAGCCTAAGGTGGAGGAGTATTTTCATGAGTTACCATTTTGGAGGGTGACTCACTTTGTGTGGATTATAGCTTGGGGTTTGGAGTTTCACATGGGGAGGAAGGTTCCCAATAATTTTATGATTCCATGCCTCAAGGAGGCCTCTAGACCACATATAGTTGCTTTCGTGAATATCCCACTTTTTCATGATGAGATCCAATTGGATTTTTCACCAAAGGCATACTTATACACTTGGGAGGAGAAACTTGGGGACATATTGATGAGAGAGCATCTTGTTCATTGGAGGAACTTATCATATAATGATGCTATAGGAGGAGGAGAGGAGGCTCTTCAATTCTATCATTGTAGTTGCGTAGGGACAAGCAAAATTTGGGAGGGGAGGATTGTAATATTCCTAAATTAGCATACACCTAATTGGAATATTAAAATTTTGATTTGCTTTTTATTTGGAGGAATAAGAGGGTATGGAGACCCATAAATCTCCTTATTAGGAATAAAGACAGTCCTAGTGGGAATGGAGGTCATCTAAAAAGCTGGATTGAAGACCCTTAGGTGTGAAAAGGGGCTGGAGCATGAAGACTGGGTCAACTTTGACCAAATCAACAACACTGTCATAGGGTAGTGGCATTCAATGAAGGACAACATAGTTCTAGATGGAGACTCTTTGCATGGAAGTAGTGCCATTATTGGATGGGGCTTAGTGTTTAGAATCTCAAAACTTATATAAGGAAGAGGATGGCAACCATATTTCATTATGTTGATGTTTATATTTATGAATATATGGTATGTTTAGACATATAGCTTTCTTTGGCAGTTTAGCTAAGATTGCAAGTGCTGCTTAGCATTGGGTGTTCCTGATCGGGAATCCCACCTCTTTCCTTGAGAGGCATCTTGGAAGAGTTTTGTAATACATTCCTCTATCAAGAATTTGGCCATGAATTCAGTCTTAATGTACAACACAGTTCTTGTTAAGGATTTGTGTTTGTGTTGTAGGGCAGAAGTTGTGGAGGTTTGACTTGGGAGATTTCTGAGCTAGATCTCATTGGAGGGAGGTCTCTTTCTCTTGTGAGGCTAGTAAAGAATTCCCTAGAGCATCATTGATAAATTTTTCATAAGGCCATAATTTTTTTATCCTGTACAACACAGTTCTAGACCATGAGTGCATAATTTTAGTGAGCACAGTTGTAGTGGGAAACCCAAAAAGGGCCGAACATCCAAAGTTAAAATCTGGCCAAACCATTTCTGGGTTTTTCTGGGTTTTTGAGTAGAAGTCATGGTTAAAATAAAAAATTATGCTGAGCACCATAAAAGCCTTCTACACATAGTTTTTCTTAATAATAACAGTAGTTTCCAGTAGCAACAACAGTAGCAGCACACATTTCCAATGCCTAGTTTGTTTGGTGCATTTTAGCCATCTTGTGGCTTGAGTGCATTCCTTTTGGAGCACTATGTACTTTCATTTGATGCTGATGTATAATGATATGGCTCAGCTATTTTCTACCCATATTTATGATGTTTTGATGTATTCCAACATTTTTCGAGTTCTACATGTTTAATTCTTATTTTACAATAGTTGGAATTGTGCATATCTTCTATATTCATGTCTTTTCCAATTTGTAATATTACATAGAAGCACACGTTCTTTGCTACACACACCATCAGGGATGCCTCACGATATTGGTAAGATAGTTACCTTTATTTTTGGAATTACCTGGTGAACGTGAAGGAAAAATATGGATGTGGCATAGGTGCTTAAAATGTGCATGGAAAGATGGAGTTACATAAGCAACCCGATGAGTAGTCTTGTCTGATGCTGCATGGGGTTTATCCTTTGGAAAATTCCTAGAGCTTAGCTTTTCTAATGATGTTGTAGCAAGTAGAGTTGTTAGTTGTGGTCATTAATTACATTGAGGCTGCCTTCAATTTTATGCGTACGCCACTGAATTCGGCTGCTTTATATTTTACAACCAATTTTCACACACACACACACACACACACACATATATATGTATATATATATATTTGACCTTCTGATATCTTACATAATTTATGTAACTCATGATTTTTTCGGAGTACCCATAATTGTGTATGATAGTTAATGGCATATCCATACTAATATATTGGACTTACATTGTTCCCAAATTCAATGTGAGAGGTTTGGCAATGACTGCATATTTTCGATATTCCCCCATAAGTGTTTTGTCTGTACATTTTCCACCTTCAAAATTAGAGTTTCATGATCCACATCAACAATATTGGATCATAAAGGAAGTTGTAGAGGTACTTTATGATACAAATTATACATATGGGTAGTTTTTTGCTAATCAATTTATAATTCTGTCATACCTATGGCATAGGTCTCCCCATATTCAAACTACTGTGCATTTTGATGCAAATGTACAGGTTGCAGATAAAGTGGAAATGTTGTTTAGAGAAGTTTTTAATTTTCTCTATCAGGTAGGATAGTAAATCACCACATTTGTATCCTTTTATTTTGGTATTAAGGTTACCGAATCAAGGAGGAAAATTGGAGAGCTTGAAGGACTGTTGAATGAAGAGATAACTGAATTTGAGGTGATATTATAGATGTATATAAAGGATGTCTGGTATACTTTAGGTTGTCTAACATGATATTATGCTAGAATAATATTTATGCTTAATGAATATTTCCATATTTGTTTATAGAAGTTTCTTAGTTGGAAATAATTTCTTCATAGAGTAATTCATTCTGTTGATGCAATCTATCAAATTCAAACTGGGTTTGTTGTAAGAGGCCATCATTAGTGACGGGCAAGTTGGAAGAACTGTTGTTGATATTTCAAAGCTAAACAGTATAAGGCGTCTTCTTCTTTATGAAGCCTATGGATGGGATCATCGTCTTTTCCATTATTCATAACTGCGTCATATATATTCACTGCTTTTTACTTTTTGGCATGCAAATCAGCTTTTTAGAGGCAAATTTTTATGTTTTCACAACATATTTATATGATTAAGAAGGCCATAAATCAATCTTTAGTGTAATTGCATATTTTTATTTTTATAATTATAGGTCATTTATAGGCTGTACTCAAGTTTCACTTCTAATTGATTATTCAACCAAACATATTGAATAAATTATATGTAACTATTCTTACCTCCACCCACTTTTCATAACTTTCATAACCAATAGGTAGAGACTTTCAACTTCAATGTTATTTTTCTTGTTTATTAAAATTTTTTCCAATACTTTTCAAAGTTTTATAATTTATTTCGAGTTGTATAATTTACAATTTATAAAGTTTCAATGTCTAAGTTTTTAAAGTCTAGTTCTTTAAAGGGTGCTAGCTCAATGGAAGAGCGTGTGCTTTACAATTAGGAGGTTGGTGGTTCGATTCCATCGGGCCTTGATATTCATATGGAATTGTGACGATCATTTTTTGGTGACAGACACTTTTGACCATAACCAATGAGCTTATGGTGATATTTTTCAATCCTCACCAAAATATGAAATGATGACGGTCAACGAATGTCAACAAACACACACACACACACACACACACATATAGTCACGACCATGAAAGGTCCATCACAATAAATTGTTGTTGTTCATATGAAATGGTGACAGACACTATCCGTCATTATAATCATTATTCATGACGAACCTTGAATTTCACCACAACGCCTATACTTTTGGTGACGCCACCTTTGGTGACATTCACTTTTTTGGTGACAGAGGCTAAGGGTCATCACCATTGCTTATATGAAATGGTGACACTCACTATCCATCACTATAAATCATTATTGGTGACAAACCTTCAATGTCACCAGAACACTTACACTTTTGGCGACGCCACCTTTGGTGACACTAAGTTTTTTGGTGACAGAGGCTAAGGTTCGTAACCATTCTTCTAATGAAATGGTGACAGTCACTATCCGTCACTATAAATCATTATTGGTGATGAACCTTGAATGTAACCATAACACTTACACTTTTGGCAACGCCACCTTTGGTGACGTTCGGTTTTTAGTGACAGAGGCTCTTTTGACCATCACCAAGGAACTTATGGTGACATTTTTCGACCCTCACCAATGACATTTTTTTATTGTTATGAATGTTTCAATATAAATCAAATCGATACCACGAGGATGAGGAATTGATTCCAAAACTATGGGTTCATCTAAGTCCTTAGCACCGACATGAACTTTCCAAGAAGGAGTGAGAAGTCCAGCTCATTCATGAGGAAAACAATGAGTACGATGTGACTTACGGTGAATTGTTTCAGCTAATGTGAATAAATGTAAATTAACCAAATTAATTTAGTACAAACAACCCTGAGGGAAAGCTATTAGACTCAGACAAAAAAAAACGCACTAGAAACATCCTAAGAGGTAGTTATACAAGCAAACCAATTCTAGTACTATATTTTATATGGCCTTCCATTAGAATTATTACTTGTGGGGTCCCAATTCTGCAAGCAAATTTCTCCAAAGGAAGGTAAGGAAGAGGTATGGTTGTCTCCCACATACATCACTTGTAGAGTAGTTTTCCTAGGAATGGCCACTAAGGTACCTTCGTCCAATGAGGGCGAACGAATATTGAGCTTCTTGGTAGTCAACCACAACACGATATTCCCTGCCATGAGGTGGGTGGCCTCGAAGAGAACCACTCACACTATGACCTAGTATAACCCCCTCTGAATTAGGTTTCTGAAATGCTTCGATTTTGTTGTGGGATGATGGAGGATATTTCAATCCTTAACTTAGGCTACTAAGTTTGTTTTTGTAGTCTTAGAGTAGTTGAATAAAAAATCTATCTCCAACACCCTAGATTAAGCTAATGTTGGTGCAATACCAATAAAATAAAAGAATGAATCTAGTTTCTTTTATTATCACACTGATTTTAAGTGGTTGTTGTTTAGATAATTCAGATGTGCTTGAAACTTAGATGGTTTTATTGACTCTTTTTAGTAAAACTAATGAAACTATAAGAAAATTATTCTTTTCATTTTGATTAATGCTAACTATCAGAGGGTAAGATTCATTTCACTTCAAAAAAAACCAGTGCCTACAAGATGCATCTCTCACTAATTACTGAATGCAAAATCCCCAAATTTATAAGAATTATGACCCAAAAACAATCTAAAAGAGAAAAACTGAAAAGAGGCTGAAAAAATCCCCAAGCTAGAATGCAAAGAACTTCAAAAAAGTCAAATCTGGGAAGCCAAATCCAAATAAACACTCTTAAGAAATCAAAAATAAGGGAAAAAGTGAAAGAAAAGGAAGGAAATGTCAACAAGCTAGGGGTGTAGCACAATGTTTCAATAAGAGACAATGTTCTAAAAAGGTCTTAACCAAACCCTAATTTCAGGAAGGCCGAAAGAATATTAAGAGTGAGTGGTAATAAATAGACAAAGCACACTCAAGTAAATTTTTTTAGATGCCAATTGCACAACCAGAGAGAAAATTCCACCAATCGTAAATGAAAGCAATCAAATAGTCACTTGAATTGAATGAAAACTAAAAGATGAGAAAGAGACCAAACACTACAAGGAAAAGACCCTCTAGTGGATGTTTTTGAGGAACCCTTATAAAAATACCTTAGACATCCATTTCTAGCAGAGGTTACTAGAGGAGTTTGATGGGCGGAGGTTTTTGCAGATGTTTTTCATTTGGTGATCTTATCAACATAAACCGCACTAGTGCGTTCAACAAGAGAAAGCATCGGTGCACACAAAACATTGGCACACCGGATACTGTGTGCTCCATTCAAACCCTCCGAGTGCTTCTTATTATTGTAGTGCACCATTTCTTTACAAATATTCTGCACCGGTGCATCCTAAAACCCCACGCCAAAACAGAAATTGCTTGGTGCGATCTTAAGAAACTACACCGGTGTGCCTATAAAACCCTGTGCACCGGAACAAGGTTAAATAAAAAAGAATTACGGCTAGTAAACCAAATTTTACACTTTTCTCAGTGATCCAGAGCTCTCAAGCACTGATGCAATTTACCCTTGTCTGAGCCGCCCTGACATTGGTGCCCCCATTGCACCGATTGCATGCACTGCTGTTGTGCATTGCCCACCAATCTCCAGCTTGAATTTTTCAAAACAATGGGAAAACTTTATTTTGAAAATTATAAAACCAACATGCCTCCTTGATGGCCAAATATACAGGTATTTTCTTGTTTTTCCATAATTAAGCCTTTTAGCGAATTAGAATTTTAAATTACCTTAAAATTAACCATTTAAAAGAAAAAAAAAATTTTATCGCATGGTGCTCTAGAGCCATTTGGCTCACACCGATTCGCGGTGCTGCCTGTAAATTTACAGGCCACATCGCAACCGGTGCTAATGGTATCCACACCAGTTTTGGGGTGGTACCGAAAGGCACACTGTGTTATTTTTAAATTTTAAAAAAAGTGCAGTGCGGTTGGTTACCCAGCTGCACCGTTAACGATGTGGAATAGCATAAATGTTGTGCGTTGACTTAAATATCCTCCCTAGGACGGGTATTTTTGTCAGCGCATGCATTCCACATTTCGACAAGGTCAACGGTGTAGCCTGGTAAAAGACCGCACTGTTGACTATGTAATGATGTTAGGAGGTTGGTGCACTGACCGAACTATACGCCCCGAGGTATAGAGTTTTGTCAGTGCACCACACTCCTGACACTGTCCATAGTCAATAATGCACTGAAAATTTTTTAGGTGCACCGCCATCAGTGCGTTGAATATTTTATGGTGCAACGCCACCGAGCGTGACAAAAAAGGACACACCAGTACCGATGCATGCCTATTTTTCTGTGGTGCACTGACTGTTTTTCTTTTTTTCCAAAAAAAACTATATATGTATATTCCTAAATAATGTCTCATATAATAAAAAAATTGTATTTAATATGTCAATCATTCAAAGACGTGAAAGGAGAGAAGAGGGGGGAAAATATCAACAACAGGCGGACCAATATAGCATGGTTTGCCTGTGGGAGGCACGAGAGAGGGAGAGAGATGTGTACTCTTGCCCTATTACAAGAGCTACCCAGGGGCTCTTAAGGCGAGTAGGCCTCCTCAAGTTCTATGAGGAGGCTACTTCCCTAAAAGGCCATGGTGCATTTTTGAGACATCTTATCCACAAGTGGAATACCCACTGACAGGCTTTCTGGGTTGGTCCTAACCAGTGGTATGCACCCACTAGGGAGGACATATATTTTGTTACAGGGATATCGAGGGGAGGGTGGATTTTCCCTCATTCCTAGAGGTTCTAGTTGGCTATGCAATAGGAGTCATTTGGCATAATCCCAGAGATACATTAGCGCAGATATACTGTCTCCATATTTTCAGGTCTCCAAAGGTCAGTTATGTATTCGTGCATTTGGTAGTTAGGAGGTGAGGTGCCTCTCACTTCTAATTTTGACCATTTCACACAACACCAGTGATGTGAAATTCATTATTTGGTCGCTTCTATATTATGTTGATTCTTTAGTAGAGGAGCCACGACTTGTTAGGTGGTCTGCCATTTTTTTGCAGCAGTTCTATACAACCTTAGATAGATATCGCTCTCATGCGCAAGGGAGGGTCAACTTCCCTTTTTCTTCAAAGCTTTTTGTTTATTTTTTGATAGGTTTCTAGAGATGAGGCCTAATTTTTTTTGGTAGCCTCGTAGGCCGATGTTCGAGGCACACATGCACATGTGGGGACAGATGATGCCTAAGAGGGGTGAGATTGTGTATTCCGTGAGGATATCACATGATGCGCTGGAATTGCTAGCCAGTGTTGACGAGCATCCCTTCAGTATGGTACCCTATCCTTAAGTTGGTTTGGATTGGCGAGGGTGTGCCAACATCCTCTTCACAGATGATGAGCTTCCGGATGATAGAGGGAATATAACTGTTTTATTTAATTTTTTTCTAACATGTTCTTTAACTTGTTTTTATTAAATTGTGTAATGAAATTGTCTAATTATTGTTGTGTACTTGTATACATTTTGCAAGCATTGGGTATTTTCATGGCGAGGACATTCCAGCACCACCACATGATCCACGTGTGGATCCTGATGACAATCAAGATATGCCAGATGTCGAGGATCATCAGGAGGCTAGTGTAGAGAGACCTGCTCTTGTTGGTGCGCTGGTACCGCCTTTTGCTAGGTGCAGTAGGCCTGATGTCAGATTCAGGATGGCGTTGGGCGACCAACTCACTGAATTGATTATTGAGATGGGAGTCAGGCCCGCTACTATGAGAGACATATAGGCCGATGGTAGGTTGTTACATATGTGGAGAGTCATGTTGCGTGACATGTACAGCCTGATGTGGCATGTCGTAGGAGCTACGACCTTAGTTACGTGGCTAAGGAGGACTGTTGCACATTATAGGCATGGTCAAGACACAGCACGTGATTGAAAGTCCGCGAGAAGCGACACATCATCTGATGATCATTCATCTCGCGTCGCCCCAGATGAGCTGCCTCAACTAACATCGAGCAACAGTCGTCATGGAGATCAGGCTAGACCATCGTCCACATCTAGTCAATAGCCTGCAACATCCAGTAGTACTCATGATCATGAGCAGGTTGGACCATCGACCATGTCGAGTCATCACAATGAGAAACCAGCAGTTGATCCTGATCATCATGAAGCACTGGTACCAGATCAGCAGGCACATGATGATCAACATGTATATGAGCTTATCGAGGCTGCACCATTGATTGATCAAGCCTCGACTAGTACTACTATTGATAATGTACAACCAACTGATCCATGAAATTTATATTACAGTTGTATATTTTTGACATTATTCAGTTATATATATACGGTCCATGTATTTTATGTTCATGTTGAAGTTGTACTTAATTTACATGTTGGTGATCATCATGATGTGTATATTGTTAGGTCATGTTATATATGTTCATTTAATATGCATCTTGCAGATAGATGAGTATGTGATAGCAGTTATTTCACATGGAATGTATATTTGATGTTTGTGTTGTGATGATGTTATATAATGCTAATTTTGTTTTGTTATATGATCATGATGACAATGATGTTAGCGAATTTGAATGTGTTTTTTAGTCAGATATGATGTTTGTACAATGGTTATCATGAACACGATGTTTAATAATTAA